>JAQGBH010006911.1:0-11723 GCA_034698265.1 Sminthurinus aureus
TGCCAGTTTCAGCCACTTTTGCCACTTGGAGTTTCTGCCAGGCCGGTTTTAACCACGGTTTAAACCAGTTTCAGCCAGTCTGGTTAAAACCACTTCCGACCCTTGGTATTTTATGTATATTTATGTATATTTTATGTATATTTATTTATTTTGTTTCGTTGTAATGATGTTAATCATCATCACACACATAGCATAAAACGTTAAACAGGTAATGTGCATCATTTCTCCGTTGTTTTGTATCTTTATATAATATTATTATATCAAGCACATCACATAAATATCATTCATATATTTCATAATAGAGTATATTATGATATTTCATTATATTTTTTGTATAATGCATGGCTACATTTTCAAACATTTAGAGTTTGGAGTAGACTACAAAACTCTAAATAAATGTATGTTATTATAGTCAAAAGTCAAAGATTATTTTCTTTCAACTATACCACATTCTCTACACTCTTTTCTGACATCTTAACAATTATTAATTATTATAAAATATCATATAATTCACGTAATTCATACACATTTTAACTGTGTATTATTAAACAAATTTAAACTGAAAATATTCTTAAAATATAACTATATAGTTTTATTAAATATTCTTAACGTTTTTTTTTCAGAATGAAACTCTCCTTTGTTGTGCTGCATGGCATACATGTATAATATAAATTTATATATATACGTGTGTGTATATAGTGTATAGTGATAAATGTTGTATATTTTGTTTTGTGTAGCGAGAGGATGATATACATAGAGCTTACAAATAAACAATGAATAAAAGTTATCCAAGAACGACAACATAAAATGAAACAATGTCATTTTTGCATTTTTGAAAAATAAAAAAATTAAGTGAACTTTAGAAAGAGAACAAAAATACCATGTACATATTCAAAATAAAACGTATGTTGTTGGTCGTGAAAATTATGGATGACTAAAAATCAAAATGGTTATAGTTTTGTGTATAGTATTGAAAATTTAAATCAAAGTCACGTATGGAAGATGGAAGAAGAAGCCGAGAACAAGAAAAGGTGGATTTTTTGCGCATTTGAATCATATATTTTATATATTTTTTATACAGTCAAGAATACTACAGTAACAGTTTCTTTCTTAGAAGAGTTTTTGTCGACTCACATAATATATATATTTCTTTTCAAGTGTGACATTACAATGTGTAATCTTTTTTTTGTCATAACAGGTATAAATATTCGATATATTCGATTCAGGAGATATTGTGGATGTTTTACATGTATATATATATGTTTGTTACGGATTACGGAGTGGTTATACAGCGATTGAATTTGTTACAAATGTGTCTTTGAATACATGCGGTATAATAATAATGTATTATTATTATATATTATTATACGAGAATGAATGAAAATGTATTGTACATAACATCAAATTCATCTATACAATCAATCAAACTTACACCACATGTGATGTTTTTTGTTCTCACTTTTCTCTCCATATTAGCGATAAACGATAAAGTCATTACATTGTACATGTGTGTGTGTATGTTTTATATATATATATATGTATATGTAATTACAGCAACAACAGATTGACAAATTTTAGTTATTTTATGTATATTTTATATAATAACATGTGTACTGCATACTCTGATCTCTGACACTATATTATACTAACAACAATATAATATTATGTAATATATATATGTGTATGGTTTTGGTTTGATTCAGTATAGATAATAAAAAGTAACAACAGAGGAATAATATAATTATTATTATATATGATTCATTTAACAAATTTAACATTGGCGAGGGTCAAGAGTCGAGAGGGGACGGAAGTATAACATATTATTTTATGTAATACTTATATTTCACACATTATACATATTCGTATGGGATGGGGGGTTTAAAAGATTTAAGTTCTACAAAAAGTAAAATGTATTAGTGTACATGCACAGTTTTTATCAATCGTTTCAATCTGTTCATGATGAGCTGATGATAGTGTGAATGTGTACAGTGTACAACAATAACAGTTCACTACTACTGCTAACTGATTGCGTCTATATATTATGTAGATTTTGAGTAGTAGTATTTACAAAGTCTCTGAATAAGAGGTGTAGCATACATGTATAATACATCATAATATATATAATAATATACTATTGTATAGTATCAAGGTTATTTTTGTCTCAAACAGCACCCTCGGATATCTCACCGAATGATATACAAGTTATCGATAATTTATAATAATTTTGTAATGTATATTCTAATGTCCATATGTATGTATACATATATATATATATATAATTTTGTTGTTTTACTAATAATAACCATTTTTATTTCTCTTCTTTGCTTTTTTTCATCAACATACAGTGTATGCATATTGTGTATTTTTTGTATCATGCATGCATTAAAAAATATATATTGTATAATATGTAGAAATTTAAATTCTTTCGGGTCACATATTATTTATATTCCACTCAGTTTATATATTTATATTATATCATGTATAGATATAATTTTTATGACCTGAAAATTGACACCAGGTCAGAGATAAAACTTGAAACTACAGGATAATACATACACATTTTTTACGTATAATAATGTTATAACGTTTCTTTGTTTTTTACTATTCTAGAATATTGTATAATAATGTTATAACGTTTCTTTGTTTTTTACTATTCTAGAATATTGTAGCATATATTTTGCTCAAACAAATTACACAAGTTATAAACAAATAATAATTATGTACTATAACATTATGTTGTTTTTTGTAATTCGGTTATCTAATTTTACGGCATGTCTAGATATAACATATGTGTGTGTGTACGTTTTTTTAAAGAATATACGTTCAAACTTGATAGTGTAATCTGTAATCTATCTATTTTTTTTTACTGGACTGTAATCTATATAAAACCATCATGTTATTTAAAGCTTGAAAATTATTATTGTTTTCATTGTACACAATATTTTATTACTTTCTCTTAGATATACATAAAATATACCCAAAATACAATTATATGATAATGAATAATGTTTTTTTTATACAAGTCTTTATATTACAAATGACAACTCAAGTTTTTGAGAAAAACAGAGGAAAAAAGGGAGAAATGAATATAACCTCTATTATAATAATAATGAAATATAATACCAATAGTGATTAATATATAGTTCATAGCCTTGATATTTCTTTTGTAATAAACAAGGACAAAACAAAAAATATTGTTAGGTAATGAACTTCTACTACCAGTATAATAATGCATTTTACTTCAAGAATGTAAATCCAAACGTGTCACTGTTATGTGTCTTGTACTCTTCTTTTTTTATATATATAGTTTCGTTTGTACAATCTACGACTTATATAATCATCATTCACAGTATCATCATATATTTTATAAATACACATTACATACCACCTTTACAATAAAAAACACTTTTTTACAATATTCAAAGTTACAACAACAAAATCCATGTATGCATATATATCTGTGTATGCAGTGGTAATAATAGTAATAAATTTTGTATTATTCTTATTATTTCTACTGCTACATTTCAGTTCAACACTATAATATGTATCTAATATACTTATTACATATATTTCTCTGATATAATTTTCGTTTTTGGTAAATTATAATAGAATCAAAAAGCGAGTCAAATTAATTGAAGGGTATATAGTTACCATAATATATATATACATACTCTAACTACATATATTATATCCTATATATGTCTTCCTATATTTTTTTTAACAATGTAAATTACGTATCCAAACCTTTTAACTGCGATATTGGAGAGAAATCAACAAGTACGATTCTTTGTTTACTTTTGCGAATATTTTGAGGAGCACAATAGTTAAAATATTATGAATATATATTGTGATTACATATAATATATATCAATCACATTTATCTATAATTAATAATTATTACTAGTACATGATGGTATACTGCATCATGTTTTATAGTATTTCTACACATATGTTCTTTTCCACTATTTTATGGGAAACTTTGGTGAATTGACCACTAATATATACATTTGTTCAATATTGATATTGATTTATTATAATAATGTTACATATTATATGTTTAGTTTAAATTTAAGTAAAAGAAGAATGTAGGCTTTCGTTTAAAAAGTATTCACATTATATATTATATGATACATATAATATATATACGTATAACATTCAGCGTTCTTTTGGTGTTTGAGATAAAATATTAAATTCTTTTTTTTTATATATTATA
This sequence comes from Sminthurinus aureus, assembly GCA_034698265.1. Classification (NCBI taxonomy): domain Eukaryota; kingdom Metazoa; phylum Arthropoda; class Collembola; order Symphypleona; family Katiannidae; genus Sminthurinus; species Sminthurinus aureus. The sequence goes on from JAQGBH010006911.1 coordinate 4,214, forward strand.
TGGCAGCCAATTTCACGCTAATAATAATATCTAATTTGTATAATATGTAGGATATAAAATTAAGCCGCCTCCAATTACTTCAAACGAAGAACAATAATATAGTTGCTATAATATTTAGTATTACCATTCTTAAATAAAATGCTCGATATTTATGCATTATAATATATTATATATATATATAATTTATAATTCATTTCAAAGTAGTAATGGAAATTATAATAATTAATTATTATACGTAAGCAGTCTAGTCGGCGTGGGATATAAGAGGGGAAAAACAAGAATTGAGAATGTCCAACTAATATAATTATAATTATATCCTTCTTCTTATAAGTTACATAATAATATTTAAATATAATGGTATATGGTAGGGTTTTTATACAAAAAAAAAACCAATATGAAATAGAATAACAAGACAAAAAAATTATTATGGTAAGAAGTAGAAGAACCTTTTCTATATCTATGTATGTAATAATAATAATATTAATGATGAACAACAATAAGAAGAAGAACTGTTACAATATTATTATAATATTACTGTTGCACAGCTATAGAAAAGTTACAAGTTCTTTGTTTTTTATAGCATGATATAGAATAATAATAATAGCAATAATGTACTATAATAAATAGTAAATAATTTTTTTGGATCTTACTTTTTGTATAGTACATTGTTTCTTTTTTCCATTTTGGGTTTAAACCTTCATTCGTTTATTAGGATTGCTATTTGCATGGTTAGGAGATGCAGATCGTCTGTCCTTGCTATTACTGTCACTCATTTGCTCTTCAGCAGACTCAATATCTTCAAGATCCTCGTCATCACTTTGAACTGGTCTTTTTCTATTTTCATTATTGTGAACTCCATTACTATTTCCATGACCATTGCTATTGTCCGCAAAGGACTGACTTGAGTGTATAGTTGTACTGTAGTTCTTGTTGTTCTCATTGTTGTTGTTGCTGTTGTTAGAATTACTACTATTACTATTATTAGTACTAAGTTTGTTACTATTTTTACACCCCACATTACTCATATTTAGAGCTTCTGTTATAATTCTTTCCATAGTGAACACTTGGTACTGCTCAGAAATTGAACGTGCTCCATTATTATTACTATTATTATTATTTCCATTACTGATATTATTATTCGAGTTATTATTATTACTAGTGCTATTCGTATTACTACTATTAGTATTATTATTATGACTATTTGCGGTGGTAGTAGTAGTAGCAGTTGCACTTACTGGTACTTGATTGCTATTAGTTTTATTATTAGACGTAGCCGTAGTAGTAGTAGTTGTTGAGATGTTATGGCTACTACTCTTATTATTTGTGCTGATTTGTGTTGGTGATTCACTTCTATCCACGCTGTTACTATTATTATTATGATTATGATGATTATTATTATTATTACTCATACTTAAATTACTAGCATTATTTGATGTTGACGTAGGGGATGAAGATGATGAGCGATTCGTTGAAGAAGTTCCATTGTCAACTGTATTTGAAGAAGTTGTCTTAATTGGTAAATAAAATCCAGCTGCTGCTGCTGCTGCTGGCGCTTGTCCTCCTTGATTTCTATATATATATATATACATATATGAATTTATAACAAATAACATTGTTCATTAACATACATTATAATATAAATAAAAAATTTATGCAAATGTATGAAATATGTATGCCTAAGTATAACGCATTAAAAGTACAAAAAACACAGTATTCAAGATTACTTACGCAAAATTTGGTGTCCGTACAATAATGGTTTGACCTTGAGGAGTCGACGCCACTTCTTCATCTTGTCGTAAGAGAACGATAGTGCCAGCACCACCATGATTATGTAGAAGAACAGATTTTGTCGGTAATTCTGTTCCATTGAGACTACTACTATGTAAAGATCCATTATTTGATGAAGTACTACCGGAACCATTGTTACTGTTACTATAATGAGAAGGAAGAAGATGATGATGACCCATAGATATCACTGTTCCGGGTTTAGACATTATCACTGTACTGACTGCTCCTATTTAATAATAATTAGAATTTTTTTAACAAACATATTAGACATGCTTTTTATACATGAAATATTACATGAAATATTTTGACATTTTTTTTATTTTTCAATTTCTTACTCATAAATTTTACATACAAAAAATACACATTTTATACCTTGTTTAGGAGATCCAGGAGCTGATTGACTGATTTTACTACCATTCTGATTAATATGATGGTGGGCATGATGTGATAAAGCTGAATTATTACTAGATGAACCCACTGAACCATTCATTTCATCATCAGGCACGTAAATAGAAGAAGGTCCAGGTGATCCTTCTCTAGATAAGCTATCAGGTGTAGCTAAACCTGGTGAACTGTAAAAATTCAAAGGTTTTCATACAATACACTTTTATTAGTATAATAATACATACTATATAATTCATGTATGCATAAATCATATGCATAAATTTTAACAAGTCAAGATTGTTAATTGATAGCAAAAATTTCATCTCAACAATGTTTATTTATTTATACTGTATATACTTACTCTAGTCCACTGCGAACTCCCAAGTGAGTGGGTGAAGCAGGTGCACTCCTTTAAAACAAAAAACGTATTATAGTTTAGAATTTTATAAAAACTAATGATATAATTACAATTTTCCATTAATGTTTCCATTTTATTAAATGTACTAAAATATATATTTTTATATAAATTAATATTATATTGTACCTTGTTGACAATGCAAAAGGTGCCCTGAAACAAGCAACACCTCGTTGACGTCTACGTCTAAAAGCCTGGTCTATTAATTTGGCTTCTGATTGTGGATCAATTCTCCAGAATGATCCTTTTCCAGGTTCTTCTTGTGATCGAGGCACTTTTATAAAATAACGATTGAGGGACAAGTTATGCCTAATTGAATTCTAAAAAAAAAAAGAAAAATTAAAATAATGAATTAGTACACATGACACATTATACGATTCTCAATGTAATAGATTATAGATTATAGTACATAAAGATAAAACCTACACGAGAAAATTTTCTTCCACCCAAGACCCCTATTTTATGATAACATGTTTTTACAAATCCCCACTTCTATTTTCTACATACATCTAAGCTGGCTAATGAAAAATATTAATCAGTTGGTGTTATCAATGTTTGTCTGTAGTTTTTTTTTACAAAAAAAAAAAACAAAATCCTTTTTTTTTCTTATCAATTCTTTCTAACAAAACAACATAATCATTATATTTATTTATGGGTATGTAGAATTTACCGTATTCTATTGACTATTATGATAACTGTAAAACGTAGTGTAAAATATAAAAAACAATGTTATCATAATGTTCTTATCTTTTAGGGTTTACTTTCAGTCATATTATATAATATATTGTATCCTTTGATATTTTCAAAATAAGACAAGATAAACAGACAAGATACCATGAACACTACAAGACATATAATATTATATAAAAGAAAATTCCATCCAATACTTTTTTTATTTCCAACTTACTCAAAAGATTATGAAACCCTTTTTTTTTTTTTTTAATACTAAGTTTTATTACTAGTTTATTCTTTTCTATCTAACATCTACCTTACAACTCTCTCTCTCTTGGTTTAACAATTTCCTTTTACATGTTTCATATTTCTATCGTTCATTGGTATTACATAATAATATTATTTTACACATGTACAATGAGCTACTTCATTATTTTATAAAAGGTTTGTTTTAAAGCACATTATGCATATATACTTACTTGCCATCCTTTATCAGCTGTTCGATAGTAGGGATAATTTTTCGTAATATAAGAATAAATTCCAGATAGAGTAAGTTGGTGATCCGGTGTTGAAGCAATAGCTTGAACAATTAATTGTGCATAAGAAAATGGTGGTTTTCCATCATCCTGCTGTTCAAGTCATTGAAATATCATTAGTAACATTTATATACATATAATATATTACAAAACACGATATACATTAACATTGTTGTTTTTATCGTCGTGACCATCAATAAATAAAAAAGGAGAAATAATTAACCGTCATTTTGTATGTGAATAGTTGTGGGAATAGAATAGTTCTAACTTTGAAAAAAATAATAATAAAAATATATAAAATAAATCTAGCACAATTATGGTTAAAGAAAATTAAAACAAAAGTCAGGCCAAAATATATATTGCGATTGTTTGTAATATTAAGAGGCAACTAACTTTCAGTGGACTGCCAGGACCAAAATTTTGAGATGTGCCCGCATTGTTACATTTACTAAAAGCGGTGGAAAACGAAGGAGGAGGATTCTTCATGCTCTTATTATTGCTATTATTTTTATGATGATTTCTATTATTAATATTAGAATGATTTTCTAAATTGCGATTTCCATTTTGATAATTAAGAGTAAGGGTAGTTGAGGAATTAGACGATGATGAAGAGGAGGAAGATGAATGAGGATGATTAATAAAAGAGGAATAAGGAGAAGACTCTGGAGGGGAATTAGGAGATAGGAAACCGCCATGTACCACTCCACCATTTCTATTACTGCGAGGCACCATTAAATATGACGAGCCCACCTGCATACAACATGTAAACATACCAAACAAGACCCTTGATCACAACAATACATAAAACAAGCAAATGTTACACAGTGTCAAAGCAAGCATAATGTACATAGTTTTACATTTCAATAGATGAAAACATACTTGAATAATAAATAGAAATTATTGTGTGTAAAACTTGAACAGTAATCACCAATCACCAGACACACCTACACCTCGTACATAGCTTGTACTCGAGGCTGTGTATAAAGCATGATATTTTACAAGCTCAAACTATCTTTCCTTTGAATTTAGTTTTGCAAATATACATCATTTGATATAAAAACCAATCATTATTATTATTATTATTTTAAAGAAAAAAAACAGTCATTCAAAGCAAAAATTGTAAACTGTGCTATATGTAATTAAAGGGATTATTATTATTACTATTATTTGAACATATTTACTACATAATATATTTACTACAACAATTTATAATACTTTACCAAATTAACATCTGCTTTTTAATAAAATAGTCTACTAAATCACATTACATAAAAAAAACTAACCAAAATTTACTGATAATGTGCATCTGGATGCAAGATAAAAAAATTGCAAACTAAGGAAAAAATTAATAGTACATAGTTTTCTAAGTACATCAACATTTTGGTAACAGTCAGAATAATTGTGATGTTTCAATCACCACTTGGGGTAAAAATATATAATAATATTATACAAGTATATCCTATATAATATTATATAACATACAAAGGAGAAGATGACGGTCATATTTTTTTTTTATCAATACCTTTATTACTTTTTACTTTAAAAAAAACTATTACATAGAAATTCAAAACATAAAAATAAACTTACGTCATGTTTGTCTTGGTGCATAACATGTGACCTGGAAACCACAGCTTGATAAACCATATGTAAGTCCGCACCGATATTTCGTCTAGAAGAGGTTGGACTAGCTGGGCATGAGTTTGGAACACTAGAATGTGTACATAACAACAACAACAACAACAACAACAGAAAAATCAAAATTTAAGTAACAATCTTCTAGTCAATTACATTTTATATTGAAATTTAAAGATTTTACAAGAATGATTAATTGATGTTAATAATAATTGTCTTTGATAATATAATTATTACATACCTAATTGTTCCAGTTGGTGAAGGAAATGGGCTGTAATTAGATGACTCCATTGTATCAGGTATATTAATTTTAAGTGGAGCAATTGACTGATGTAAATGATGATTTTTACTACTTGGACTTGAAGATGGAACAGTTGACGTAGAAGAAGTGATTAGATGCATTGGCACTGGCCGATTTGATAATGTGACACTATTGTTACTTGAACCGCCTCCACGTTCATTGTTGACTAAATTATAATTACCATTACTATTTCTTGAACCGGATGAACAATTAAGTGGTGATTCTCCATGATGATGGCCATGATGATGATCACCCGTTGGACTTCCATGATTTGAGTCTCCCCTTTCTCTGAAAGGTTCAACTTTTAAATAATCTTGTTGTTTATTATGACTTGGTGGAGTTGTAGGTAGACTTCTAGTTGAAGAATTAACAGGATTTGAAGGGAATAAAAATGGTGGAAATTTCATATTTGATTGATGAACGTTATGATGATTACTATTATGGTGCTGATGGTGACTATGATGACCATTTTGATAATATTCTGTTGCAGATGCTGGACTGCCATCCGCCGAATCATCTTCACCACTATCAGGATGAACTAATGATTCAAAAATAATTCGAAAGTTGGTTGAAGGAAAACGAAATGCACATTTTCTTGGCAGTGGGGCTGGGAAAGGTCCCTTTCTTTGGAAAATTCCATCAACAAAAACACCATTTTTTCCTAAACATGACATGTAGAAATGTGGTTCTTCATATCGAATTTCTATGTGACGACGAGAGATAAATGAAGAATTTCCCATATTTACGTCAACTGTTCCTGAAGAAGAATTTCTTCCAATTGTGACTTTTTTCGTTCTAATGAGATGTTCAAAATCCCTCGTTTCTAGACGAGCAATTGGTTGTTTTGTCATCATATCTGATGTCCAACTGGCTCGACGTGGGGAAGCAGGGCTTGACTTGAGAGCTAGCAGAGCCAAAGCGTCATTCTCAACGCTGCTCATTGTTCTAATTGATGATAAAGACATCTGTAATACATACAAAAAATAAAAACAATGATTATTACTATTTACTGTTTATTCATATTTTAAAAAGTTGAGCATAATTTACACCATTAACACAATAACATAATTTTAAATCTGTTTTTGTCCATATTGAGAGTCTTTAAACGTTTCGTTTAAAGTTTTTGTTCTCTACATGTTTCATATATATTTTGTTACATGATGAAATATATATTATATTTTCCCCAAGATATCAAGTAAGAAAAAAGCAAAATACGTATTAAAGAATAGATGCGTCGTAAGTATTTCTCTTCTTGCGAACATTAAAATGTTTCCACATATTATAATAATATATTATACTTCTAAGATGTTTTCTATTCATAGTACATGTCCGTAATATATTTATTATATCTTCAATTTTATCTTTATGTGTATCAAGTTAAATACTTCCAAAATGTTCTATTATGGTGTAGTCATAATAGACATAATAGACTATATATGTATTATACATAAATTTCTTATAGTTGGCAAGGACGAAATTTTTAAATTTAAAATAAACCCAAAATAAAAAATCTGCAATGTGTATATATCTATATTGTTACATACTTTGAATTTTTTGAGGTATAAATAGCAAATATAACTCTTAAAACAAAAATGCTTGTACAAATATTTATATCATTCACAAAATTTTTCAACTACACAAACTTTTGCATAATAATTAATTATTATTGATCATTCTGATGATAGTTGATAGTTTGTGTTTTTCCCAATATCATTTATCAATACTTTCCAATAAAAACACTTTTGAAATCAAAGCATAATAGTATATTATTATTATAGAGAT
>JAQGBH010006912.1:0-11759 GCA_034698265.1 Sminthurinus aureus
TGTAAATTGGACGCCGCTGAATAAATTACACTGTCAAGTTGGACCAGCAACGACAGAGAACAAGATTCATTTCTTTCGTATTGATGTCTCGATTGAAATCCAAAACAAGGAAACAAAACAAAGCAAATTGTTACAAAATTGAAAAAGCCGCAAGTCAAAAGTAAGCACATGCAAAATACAGACTTTAAATGTCAACTTTCATTTTTACCTCCTTCAAAATACTTTTTACTCGGCATTTAAAATTTGAACCAAAACTCTGGAACAATTGCTTTTTAATTTCAACATGAACATTGAATACTGAACATTGAACATCGAACATGAATCAAAATTAAAATTAAATGTAAAATATTGATTAAATTATTGATTGTGAGCTGAGCTGGTTCAAGTTCACTTGTTGATTATTGATTATTTTTCGTTGGTCCATTTGTACATTGTACATTTGCTGGATCACCTGCTCATTTAATTGTTGTACAAATTATTTACAAAATACAAACTTTATTCCCATAAATCACGGATCGAGGATCACGAATCAGATTGAGGATTTAGATAAAAGTTCTTGCCAAACCTTCGCTCTTGAACTTCTGGCATCTGAACACATTTTCCAGTCTCCACAAACTCAGCAACTTTTTGCCCCACCTGTCAAAATTAAAATATCAGAATGAGAAACTTTACACACTCATTTCAAATTGAGACTTGAGATTTGAGAATGGAGAATCGAGAGAGATAAAATAAAAATATTGAACTGGAAAATGGAGAAAGGTTGATTTTTACAATGTGAAGAATTTCCCGGATTTCCAGTTTCTTGTCCATATTTTCCAGGCAGACGTCGTGGAGGAATTTGAGGTACGAAGAGCCAACTTTTTCATCTTGATATGACACTTGAAGCGGCAGAGTGGAATGGCCGATGAGAATGTTTGAATATTTTAAACTGACTTCCGGCGCCTCCTCCTCTTGAGTAAAAAGCGGAAGTGGGAGTTTTGGTATTTCTGTGTGACAGGCGTTGACGAGGAAGATTTTTGGTTTGTCCTCAAATTCCGGGAATTTATCGAGATCAAACTGTTGAATCACGTCCTTTTCCAAATGAATTGGCTGTAAATCGTCCATGAGCAGAGAATGCGGTTCGGTTCCGCCGATTGTGCTGATTATTACGATGCAACCGTCATTCCCATCTTTCTTACATTTCCGTTGGAATCGGCTCAAATACCCTGCAATTTCCTGTACACAGAGAAAAAAGCAAACAATTTGCATACTTATTCAAAACGTGTAAATCGAGACTTATGCTCACTTACAACACCAAAAAGCCGAAACATTTAAAAGTTTTACGTATGACTCGACGTTTTCTTCCACTTGTAATTTCATTTTCAGTGACTTTTTGAAGAAGTTTTTGACCCATTCTCGTTCTAAATCAGCGCCTTCTCTCTTCTTTTCAGTGTATTCTTTTTCCTGGGATCTTCCAGGAGCGTCGAATTTCTGGTTGATGAAGAGAACTCGGACATTTTTACACTCGTACGACTCTGGGTTTTCCTGGAACAGCTGCAAATAGAAACGATTCGGATTTTCAACAGTTTAATTTATTTACTGAGATTTCTACATACTCTGAAAATGCATCAAAATTCAAAATGTCTCTACTTAACTTTGATTTGTGATTTAATTCTGTTACCGTTGGAAAAGGCACGGCATCAGTTCTTTGGCTTTTGGATCCCCCAGGAATTTTCCTAGTTCCGGTCGCTTCCGCTGCTAAATTTCCGGGATTTCACCGGCTTTGACTAGAGCATCTCGGATGATTTCCAGTGCTGTTTGATTTTCCGTTTGAACAAGACCTTGGATGAATTTGGGCGGGCTGACCTTTTTTTGAATGTGGTGGTACAATTTGAGATTTCTGGCGTATGATGCCGCGGGTTCCATCTGAACAAAAAACAAAACATGTGAAAACAATAATTGAAGATAGACATGGAAAAATGCCGTTGCTACGTAGCAACCATGCTGGGTTGCCCTTAGCAACTGAAAATAATAGTAGTTTAGTTTTTATTGTATTTTTGTTAAAAGGAAAAAATGCAAGTTAAAAATCCTATTTGTCCTATTGCTTTGTCTATTATCTATTCCTCTCTATGAATCGGTATTTTGTACATGTGAAAATCAAGTGACTTTTTGAATGGTGTGATATGTGAGAACGCCCTAATTTTAAATATGAATAAAAATATTGGAAATTGGATGTTGGAAATTATATGAAAAGTAAAATCCTACTCAAAAACGTGAGAATTACGGGTTAAAAATTAAGATTTTTGTCTGTAAAAAACAAGATTTTTCTTTGTTCTTTTATTTGGCTTTTTTGCTTCTTACTGTTGTGGCTTTTAGTGTAAGAGTGATTAATTAGACTCTGTCTTCTGTCTCTCTCGTCTCTTTTTTTTCCAGTGGGAGTTTTAGAAGAGTCAAGACAAAGGGAGAGAGAGAGAGAAGACAGGCAAAGAGTATTGTAATTTTTATACACTGAGTACATACATGACATCAGACATCATGAGATGCCAATAATTAGCCAATAAAAATGCGACAAGTTGAGACAAGTTGAGACAAGTTGGATTCAGATGTCCAGCTGCGGCATTTCAACGGATATGCGCGTCCTGTAGATAAAGATTGAGACTCTTCAATGCAAAGATGCAGAGAAGAGTTTTTGCAAGACATGAGAATTTTAACATGGGGAAAATTTAGTATGTACTCTGTGTAGAAGAAATTTCTTGTAAATATTATTTGAATGGAATAAAAATAAAAATGATTGAAAAACGTTTAAAAATGTTAACTATTCTCAACACTGCCCGCGATAGTCTATTTTGCCAAAATTGACTATCTTTCAAGTTACATGTTGAGAATTTACAATTATAGCTAGGATAAGAAATTTTTTATTATTCACTGGTCTTCCAGGGGGAATCAATGTTCAAGGGGCAAACTTTTGCTATTGTGGTGTCGAGCTCCCTTGTTGCTGTTGTGATTTGTTTTGAGTTTTTATTTTTGGTTGTTGTTGATATTTTCACCGTCACAGTTCGGACCTTTTCATCAATTCCAGGGGTTGTTTTGGTAATCCTTCCCATTTTCCAATGGAGGGGTGGAAGGTCGTCATCTTTGAGTAAGACCAATTGTCCAATTTTTAAGTTGGGTTTGTTGTCAATCCATTTTGAACGTTTTTGGAGTTCATTCAAGTACTCCTTGCTCCACCGGTTCCATATGCGCTGAGAGATAGCGCTGACCCGCTGCCATCGGTCTAGTGTGTTATCCTTAAGGGCTGTAAGATCAGGCTCTGGCAACTGCGTCATTGGTTGACCGATGATAAAATGACCAGGAGTTAGTGGAATAGGATCGGATGGGTCGGTAGAGGGAGTAGTTAGTGGACGAGAATTCAAAATGGCGGAAACTTTTGCTAACAAAGTACACATTTCTTCTCTGGTCAAATGTGTGCTGTCAATTTGTCTTTTTAGGTGGTATTTTAGGCTTTTTACCGCTGCTTCCCATAATCCACCCATGTGAGGAGATGCCACAGGGATGAAATTCCATTTGATCTGGGTATCCTCACAAAATTTGTTGACATCGGATTTTCTAAAGTTGTCATACCACATTTTGATTTCTTTATCGGCTCCTACGAAGTTTGTTCCGTTGTCACTGCTAATTTGATCTGGAAGCCCTCGAATACTTGAAAATCGGGTGAGGGCGTTGATAAATGAGCTGGTGTCCATTCCATCAACTAATTCAAAGTGGACTGCTTTAGTACTAAAGCAGACAAACACAGCAATCCAGGCCTTCCTGGTTTTTTGTCCTCTTCCTTTCCTGTCAAGGACGTACACTGGACCCGCCATATCCACTATGGGCGAAACAGCGACTTTGGTTGACTCTAGAAGAGGGTAGGTTGGACATCATTTGGTTGGCCATGGTTGGTTTAAATCGTTGACAGGGGATGCATTTTTTGATGAAGTTGGAAATCATCCAAGGACCTCTAAGAATCCAGTAATTTTGGCGAATTGTAGCAAGTAGAGTTTTTGCATTGGAATGGGCATCTCGGATGTGGTAGTGTTGGATTATTAGAAGGGTGAGGTGATGATTTGATGGCAAAACTATTGGGAATTTTTCTCCATGCAGAGCTTCAGATTTCACCAACCGCCCTCCTACTTTCAATATATTATTATTATCGATTATTGGATTGAAATATTTCAATTGGCTGCTTTTGTTTACTTGTAAATTATTTTGAAGGTTTTTTATTTCATCATGGAATGCTTCTGCTTGAACTTTTTTGATTAGGCAGAATTTGGCTTTTTCAATTTCTTCTTGAGTGAGGAATTTATTCTTTTCTTGATGTTGATTTTTGAGAGCATTATTTTTGAATCTCAAAATGTAAGATGTCATTCTCACGAGCTCATTAAAATTGGAAAATCGTTGAATCCAGTTTTTTACCATTTTTACATGATTACAGATGATCGTTTTTCTTTGGATACTTTGCCCACAAAATGAAAATTTTAAAAAGTAGATAAAGACTGAAGTTACCCTCAGGTCAAAATCTGTCTCCATTTTTTATTAAGACTCCATCATAAAATTTTCTGGATTTATTCGCGGAATCGGTCTTTTGTGACCACTTTACACCCTGATGATTTTTTTCAGCTCCACAATCGCCCAAACAAAAAAGTTTTCTCCGGAGTAAAGATTTTTTGCCCAGCCCGAGGATTAAATTTTCATGTCATTTGCTATTTTTTCTGACCCACTTGAAATTTTTTGAAAATTCCAAAACTCTGCACAAAGCACAAGGGTGCATTAGAGCAGCTAATTTAGATTTTTTGGACCACGAAAATTTAATTCGACATCTCTCTGCAGCGAGTTTTATCAGAAAGCTTACAAAAACTGAAATTCAAGTCCATTTTTGACAGTCTTCCGGTCTTGTTGCGACCAAAGCCAACATTTATAAAATTGAAGGACACCTCAAAGTATTTTTAGCAAAAGAGAAATTTCGGTTCCCCGCAGTCGTTTAGCTATAATCACCTTTTGTGTCTCAAACCATGAATTTCAGTTTAAAAGTTTAATCATTTTTAGTTGCTACGGTTTTTGTTTGTTTATTTTTTAAAAAAAATTCGCAAATAATCTTTTGGGTTTGTGTTTTAACTTTGAAGCTTTCAGAAGAGTTAAATTTAAAAGTGTAAAACAAAGTACATAGTGACAAATTTTTGTAAAATTTGGCTTCGGGATTGTGATTTCTAAAAAAACAAACCGAAAATGTTAATGTGCAGTGCGTAATAAATTAGTCAGTTCCGAAAATGATTAAAATCGCTGCAGGAATCAGTGTCTCATTTTGGTTTCATCGCGCTCTACAGGATGGGAAAGATCAGTTGTCATGTACTCACAAGTTCAGTCCGATCAACTAATATATCCACGGTTTCAAGTAAGCGGTCAAAATATCCAAAGGATTTTGTGTTTTTACACTCACTTGTAGCATCTGGAACTTCTTTCATCATTTCGATTTTTTGATTTTGTTGTTGTTTAAGTTGAAGCTGAGGTGGTCCGAACCACCAGAGTTTATGATGTAGTAGTTCTCGTGGAGTGATTCCACGACTGGCGCAGTCAGCTGGATTATCTATACCGGGAATATGGCTCCATCTTTCGGATGGGATGATTTTTTGAATTAATGCTACTCTATTAGCGACGAAGGTTTTCCATTTGGCGGGTTCTGCTTGGATCCAAGAGTAAACAATCATGGAATCTGTCCATGCGTATTCATTTTTGATAGGGATATCTATGCTTTCTTTTACGATTTTTAATAATTTCACAGCAAGAACCGAAGACTGTAGTTCTAATCTTGGCAAGGTGTGGGCACCGGCGACTCTTGTTTTGCTTGCAAGTAGATGTGTGTTGATGGTGTTATCTCCAAGAACAGCTTTTATATAAATGCAGGCTGCGTATGATGTCTCGCATGCATCCCCGAATGCATGGAGCTCGTAGTATTTGGCCTCTGGACTGACGACAGGGCGAGGAATTTTAATTTTTTCTATTTCTTTTAATTGATTTTTGTATTCATTCCATTTGTCTTGAACTTGGATGGGTAGTTCTGCATCCCAAGTTGATTTCAGCACCCATGTATTTTTCATTATGATTTTACCGACGATGGTCACAGGGCCTAAGTACCCGATTGGATCGAATAATTTTGAAATATTCGACAGTAGGATTCTCTTTGTTAATTTCTTTTGTTCTTCAAAAGGGATTATCTTAAAATAGTGGGAATCGGAGGAAGAATCCCAACCAAGTCCGAGAGTTTTTTGAGTTTCATTTTTTAATAAGTCCACGTTTTCATTATTTAATTTAAGTTGTTCTCGAAGATCTGCATCTGAGGAGGTCCATTTTTCCATCTGGAGGCCTCCGCGATGACAAATTTTATTGACCTGGTGATAGATTTCGATCACTTCATCTATGTCATTGCCTCCTGTGTTGAGGTCATCCACATACATATCTTCTTTCATTACTTTTGCTCCTAGTGGACAATCAATTTTTTCATCCTCGGCAATTTTCTGCAGTCCGAGAATAGCAAGATGAGGGGCGCTGGACACTCCAAACGTGTCTGTTTTTATTTGTAATATTTGTAGATTATTTTCTTCATCTCTCCAAATTATTCGTTGGAAAGGTTGGTCTTTTGGATTTATCCAAAACTGACGATACATTTGTTTTATATCTCCAGTGAGGACAATACGATGGGTTCTGAATTTTATTAATTGGTTGATTAAATCAGGCTGGCTTTTTGGACCCACTAGTAAATTATCATTCAGGCTGTTACCATTTGTAGTTTTTGCAGAGGCATCGAACACGACGCGGAGTTTGGTTGTACGTTTGTCTTCACGAATTACTGGATGGTGAGGTAAGTAGTACGATTCAGAGCTTTGTTCATTGGGATTTTCAATGATGGTTGCATGCTGTTGAATTAAATAGTCTTGAATTACTTTTGAATATTCATCTTTTAATTTCTGGTTTCTTTGGAATTTTGATTCTAAATTGTAGAATCTTTTTTCGGCTTGATTACGGGAATTTCCGAGGGGTTTGGAATTTTCTTTCCAGGGGAGTGATACAGTTACTTTTCCATCTGCAGCTCTAAAAGCTGTATCGTTGAAATGGTCTATAGCCATTCGTTCTTCTTTTGTCAATATTTTTTCTGATGGGATATCTTCATTGTCAAAATATTTCTTTAATTGTACATCTAATGTACAAAAATTAGTGTGGACTCTTCTTTTTCTTGATACATTGTTGACTGGGCCGGTTACCACCCACCCGAAGGTAGTATTTTGTAGGTAGGGGAGATTAGATGATTTTTTCCAACTTCCGATTCTTTCAATTTCTGGAACTTTGTCACATCCGAGAAGAATGTCGATTTTTCCAGGGGTGTGGAACATTGGGTCGGCGAGATTATAACTTTTGATGTCATCCCATATTGGATCTTCAATATTTATTTTTTCCCGTGGCATGGTATCAGCAGGCTTGGCGATCACACCGGCAAATACTTTTAATTTATAATCTTGATATCTAGATTGAAGAGTTACATTTGTTGCTCTTCGAATTCTTCCCAGTGATTCATCATTTATTCCTCTAACATCCCAGTCTACTGATTCTGTTGGCAGTTTTAATAGATTGGCACAGTCTTCGCTAATAAAGGATACTTCAGATCCTTTATCTAAAAAGATTCTGACTTCGTGATTGTTGCCTTGATAATCTTTGGTGTTCACTATCGCGGTTGCCAATAAAACACATTTATTAGCTTGGTTGTTGTAGTTTGTTGAGACTTCTTGTCGGGCATGATGAGAATGGGTTGTATTTTTATTTCCATTATTATAGTTGGCTCGGTGAGCTCCACTATCTTGACTTCTACTTTTTTCTTCATTTGGATGATGTTGATTTTCATAATTGTTTTCATTTGAGGTTGATCCTGAGTTTCGTTGATTTTCAGGGCTCGGGCTGTATTTTTGTTGATTTCTTTGACTGAGACAAATTAAAGTATTATGACCTTTGTTACAGTTTTGGCATTTCCAGTCCTTTTTGGTGCATTCTTCTCCTCTCTTGTGTTGAGGTAGAAGACATTTGTAGCAGTAATTTTTTCGTTGGACTGTATCAAGTCTTTCCTTAGGATTTAGACTCTTGAATTCTCTGCAGCTCCAGACTGGATGCTGCAAGTTTTCGTGTATAATACACATATTTTTCTTTATAGATGAGACATAATGAGTCTTTTTGGGAGTTTCTTTTTTGATTTCTTGCTTTTTATCATTGTACACATCTTTATTGTGTTGAACAGTTGACAGAGCTTTGGCTCGTGCCATTATGAATGTTTCAAATTCAGCAAATGGGGCGATGTCATCTTCGTCCATTTGGCTCATTTCCCACTCTTTGATTGTGGCAAAATCCAGTTTTTTCAAGGTGAAATAGGATAGTATAAAATCAATATGTTGTGTTCTATCGGCTTCAATTTGATTGAGGGCGATGCGAGCTTGGCTCATTCCTTGAATGAATGAAATTAAATCTTCGGGTTTTGATCTTTGATTGAGTTCTGGAAGTTTGTACATTGTATCTAAAACATCCTTGATTTTATCTTTTCTCTTGTCGAAATTCTTCTTCAATTCGGCCAAGGCAGTAGTATATTTTGCATCAGTCAAACTATACTTATTTATCATTTTGTAGGCAGCTGTATCTTTTTTGATTCTTTTTTGTAGGAGCTCCAACCGTTGACTTGCTGGTTTGGTAGCTTGTTTTGGTTTTGCAAAATGGTAGTTCCATTTGTTTTCGAATGTCGACCAGCCTTGGGCTGTCCCGTCGAATTCATATTCAAACTTTTCATCCTGTTCGATTGTGATGACTCCAGGGGTTGAGGTGGATGCTGCTCCAGGTCCAGCTCCGGTTATAGGTGCAAAGGTGTTGAATATTTGGTTTGCAAGCGCAATTTGATCATTCAGATTGTTGTAGATTGTGATGAGAAGGGTGTCATCATGAGCGGTTGCTAATTCTGTGGCTGTGTACAGTAGTCGAAATCTTGTCGCTACTGTAGAGAATCTTAAGTGAAGATTCCTTAGGTTGGTGACACTGACTTCCACTTGTTCACGTGTCAAAGGGGTAGTTGAATGTCCAGCTAACTTTGTTGTTTCACAGGCTAATTGGAATTGAATGTCTGCTTTATCAGCTTGAGCTTGGTTTTGTTGTGCGGTCGCCATGATGAGAACGTCTGTTTCTGGAAATAATTTAAACGGAGATTCAAATTCTGCTTCTGGAAACTCAAAGAATGGAAATTCAAAGGTGGGTGACTGCTGAGGGGATGGTTCAGGTGAATTAATTGGACTTTTATTTGAAGGGGTAGGACTTGAACCTTTCCTGAATTTCTTATTTTTGTTTTCTTCAGTTGTTTCTTCTTCTTCTACAGTTGTGTTGGCGTCGTCCTCAGTTTCAGAGGGTGATGAAAACCCGTCACTATTTTCGTCAGTGACTGTGTAGAATTTTGACTTGACTAAACTGTCTCTTCCTGAGTCAAAATAACTTTGTAATTCCTCCCTGTCTAGTTCTTTTACAAGACTATTTTCTAGTGCTGATGGAGATTCTAATACGGAATGAAATTCTTCAAATGAAACTTCTTCGGTGTCTGGTGACTGAGGTTGTGGAATAGGTGATAGTTGTGGTTTTTGACTTTCTATAAATTTATTTAATTTTTCTCTAAATAAAGGGTAGACGTCGTCGACTATTCTTTCTTCCTTTTCTTTTAATACAAATGTTTTCCACTTTTTCCAAATATATTCATAATCTTCGTCGGTGAGTTTAGTTTCAAAATTGAATCCACGAGGGAGTTTTATTTTAGGAATATTGTCGTCGTCAAGATAAAATTTGAAATTTCTTCGTTTTTGGAGTGCCTTTTCAATAGATTCAGTTAACAGCTGAGGGGATCGTCCTTCTAATTTGGCATTGGATCGAAGTCGTCGGAATTGATGTGTCTCTAACTTCCTTTCAAGGACTTCCGCTCGGTTGAATGATCTTCGTCTTATGAGGGGGGATTCTCTAGATGTAGTTGGGGGACCTGCTGCTGCTCCTAGATGGCTCAAGTCGTCGTCGTTCGTTTTGGGTGAAGAGGGATTTTGAATTTTTAATAATTTTCTTCTTTTTATTTCAATTTGAATCCAGTCATCTAGGTTGATATTTGTTGCTTTACTTAAATAGTGCAGATATACCGCTTTTGCAGATCTCAATTGTAGATATTTCTCGAAATCTTCTTGATATATTTCAAGTCCCCATACAATGTAATAATATTGGTTTAAATAATGGCTTACTTCTTCTTCAGTCCAGGGTCTGTATCTATGTTGCTCAAGGTTTGAAGGCTCTATCCACTCATCTTGATTTTCGAACTCGAACATTTGAGAGTTCCTTCATGATTTCTTGGATTTTTTCTAAGTTATTGAATTTCTTGAAATTTTGAGCAGAGCTACCGCTGCGGCCGAAGCCAAAATTCTTTTGTTTTGGACGATTGGGAAATTTTCACTTTATTGGGATTTTGGAATTTTCTAGTTTTACACGTTGATTTGATGCGGTGTTTTCTTGAACTTGGTACCTGGTAAGAGCGCCTCCTGTCGGACCTTATTTGATGAGTCACGGCGTTCTTGCCCAGACTCAGGTCACCAGGTTTCTTCGCTTTTAGCTCTTAATTAGGGATTTTAATTAAATTGTTGTTGAAATTAGTAGAGAAATTTTGTTTGTTTGTTCTTGAATTGAAAGTCTTGTTGCTCTGATACAGAGACTTTGACAATCTAGACTGTTGGTGGGTGTGCTTTTTCTTTCTTCTACTATTAATCAACAATTGATTATTTCCACTGGAAATAATCTATTAGTACATCAAATATAAACATAATTTTCAAATGACAAAAATTTTGAATAGTTTTTTATTTTTACAACTCGGTAAAAGTTTTGAGATGAAGAAACGGCGTGGCTGTGCTTGATTTTTAATATGGCGACTGAAGGGGCGTTTCACTGAATTTTCATATGTATACTCACATAAAGTCCTCCTCACGATGAAAATTCGTAGAGTAAAAATAGGTAATTTAATTTTGTGTAAAAAAATTGAAAATTCTAGAACAGGGACAAGAGTTTTTCTACTGGGACCTCCATGAAAATAATAGTAGTCTAGTTTTATTGTATTTTTATTAAAAGGAAAAAATGCAAGTTAACAAGCACGCGCTTTGCGCGACTTGACCCGCGGTGCGTTTGCTGCTTCGCGGATCAGAAACGAATTTACAAATGTTGTTATAATTTTCTTTGAGTTTTTCGAATTCACTGTTACTTTTTCCCATGAGTGTTTTCTAGTCAATAAGAGCTCTGGTACCTAGTGCGTGTACCATGTGTACTAGCCTATGATATGTACTGTCTTCGAATTTGTTGCAAACATTTTGAAATTCATACAAAAATTGAGCCTCAGAATTTCGGCGCTTTTGCAAATTTTACGAAGTTGCAGCTTCAAAACCCCTGTTTTGGCATTTGATTAACTTGATGGGGCGTTTTTTTCAATTTTTTAAAAGATGGAGTTTGGAAACCTCCGTTATTAGTCTTGAACTACCTCAAGGGGGTCAAGTTGTTGTGAAAACTGCAAACAGAACATGAAAAGGCCTAAAAGTCCGAGTGCTACACTCAAAACGCCCACCCACCACGAAAAATGTCAAAATATCGAGCTGGCTGGGCGTTTTTTTCAAATTTTTCCAAGTTGGAGTTTGGAAACCTCCGTTTTTAGTCTT
>JAQGBH010006913.1:0-11759 GCA_034698265.1 Sminthurinus aureus
AATGGAATGAAATTTTCAGAGGTTGTTTTTTACATCAAAAGGAACGATATGGCGGGGTCCTGGCTTAAATTTTCTCATAACATGTTTTTTTGAGGATCTCTACTGTACAGTGTACACATATATCCGCGCAATATGTGAATTTTGTATTGTACATGTATTAGAAATATACAGGTATACTATTTTTCTGTTGGTCAGATATCGTTTGTAAGTTGACAGGGAAAAATAATCTGGTCCTGGTTCGGCACAACGGAAGAGCTCAACGTCACCACTGATCAGTGACCAGTGACAAGCTGAATAAATTCAATCGCACTCAAAGCTCGACGCTCGACCGTCGACGTTCAATGATTTAAAGTGTCAGAAGGTAACACAAAATCCAAAATCTAAACTGAAAAATCCAAAATCCCCAGGCTGTACACTATATACACTGCACACTGCACACTGTTGATCGTATCGACGTGAAACATTATATCGAAAGCTAAATTGCAAAGAGATCCTACGAAATCTGCAGCGAGTCACAGTCCATTATGGATTATGGGGCTATTTTTTGTATAGATTCTGGAATATAGACTATAGACTGTGAGCTTGATATTCATAATTCCTGAATTTGAATTGACGGACTTTGTAGACAATCAAGATAAAGGATGAGTAACGCAATGCAATACACTGCAATATGATGCAAGGAGACGGTTCAGTGGCTGTCAGGTTGTACCTTAAAAATACTTTTTCACCAGCACCGGAAATATTTATCAAAAGTTCAAACAGAGCTTTGCCACTCCCAATCACTCACATGAACGTAAATTGATAGATGTAGAATGTAGAATATAGAATTTAAAAGACGACACAAGGAGAGAAACATATTATGTAAGTTGTACCAAGACAATATCAAATCTCAAATTCAATAGATTATAGTGTCTAGTATCTAGTGTTTGGAGTATTGAATACAATTGAGTAGTCCATGATCCATAATCCATAGTATAAGACACACACAATTCTCGGTTAGTCGTAATAATGATAGAAATGAAAATAGGGAAAAACTTCCTTGTCCATCAGTCATCAATATTCAATATTCTTCTTTATGGTATGCTCACGAGATTCGTATGAAATTCCTTTGTAGAAATCCCATTCAATTTTCACCCCCTCTTCAATTTTCACTTTTTCTTAGGTACCTCAGACTACAGACTCCAGACTTTGGGCAAGCATTCTTTGGACGGAATCCGACGTCAAAAACCTTTATTCTTTATTATAGGTAAATACTTTAGAATCTATATGCTTGTCAATTTTCACCCTTCTCTTTTAAGAAATTTTCACCCTATCCCTTCTCCATACACTGTGAATTGAATATTTTATATTTTACATTAGCGTAAAAAGTCATGGAGTGCAATTAAATTAAATGGAAATGAAATGATTTCACATAAACCAGGCTCATTTGTAATAATTAATACTAGCTCTGTGGTTTATTGTAGTACAAAATACCAATGTTAGGCATACTGCATAGTTTATCTAAGGTAGTAAATTAGGTACGAGATATCTACGTCTTCACAGGAGTGTGTATAGTGTATACGGAAGGAAGTTTTGTGTCACGTAACTTATGCCTACAGTCTGTAGTATTATAAAAAGATCAAAGGGTATGCGAGATCTGGATCCTGAAAACTTTATGAGGGATTGTGAATCAGAATCCAAATCAGAATCAGCCCCTTGATGAAAAAGGAGGTAATGCCTATATTTTTTTGAATTTTACACTTTGAACGATAGAAAATTTTACAAATCACTTTCATACCCTAAACTCTAAACTCTAAAAGTACCATACCACAGGATGGAAAATATGAACTGCACACATAACGCAAATAATGCTCATATTTTTACCGCCATATCGGATATCCAGCAACTTTACAGATAGAAAGGACAAGGAGAAATGCTCGTTGAAATTTATGAAACTTTTTCTCTTCCTACTTATTTTTTAACTGGAAAACTTTTTAGCATGAAACTTGTTTGATTACGCTGTGAATACTAAAACGCATTTGCTTTCTCCTTTTCTTCGTTTTCATCCTTTTTCATTCGTCATGCTTTCCACCTCTTGTAGTTGATGTCGATTTTTTACACATTTCGTCTTCTCCTGTATGTATGCGTTTTTCATACAATGTCCGAGGTTAAAAAGTTTAGAATTCAAAATAGATCTTCTGATATTAGTTGTACGTTTTCGAGATTGTAGTTGGTCCAGATTTTTTTATACAAATCCTCTACCTTCCCCTCCAATGTGCATGGTACACACATATGGTGTAGATTGTTGATGCGACTTTGAATGAAAAAGTTTTAAAAGTGCCCAAATTTTTATTGTACTACCTTCAGCCTTTAACCTACCGTTATTCAACTATCTTTTCCAACAAAATCTAAAATTAATGGTAAAAACCATACTTGGCACCAGATTCTACAGTCTGGATTCAAGATTCTGTCTAGATTCTAGATGCAGGAGCAAACGGAATTCTTTTAAAGATCAGTCATAAACCAACAGCCGGTACTAACCTGTAACAGAGAAATTTGATGCTTCTTTCTCTTTAAAACAATGATCACAAAGTCTTCAGATGCTCAAGATTCCGGATTCAGGAATGTGAGACATTGATTCATACCTCTGAATACATTGTTGTTGCATATTTTATATTATATTTGTAGTTTGTAGTGGACGGTTAATGGTGAGAAAGGAGAAAGGAGAGACCACGATTGGGTGACCCGTGTGTATTCATTCATTCATCCACTCATTCGTTCAGGATGGGAATACAAACATATCTGGAATAACTTAAACTGAAACAGTGCACAGTGCACACAACTGTGTACAATTCTGTACAACTTCAACTCCAACTGCAACTACAACTCAAAGCCAATTTCCCTTTGGTGTAATAAATCGGGAAAGTAAAAAGTGGTCCGAAATTTTTCATGAATATCATATCTCCAAAAACATTGGTATGAGAGACCAACCATGAGAGATGAGATGAGCTGAGCTGAAAGTGGGAGAGCAAAGAAGGGAAAGCAACAGACAGACAAAGTCCCACATACACATACATACATACATATTATCTCTCTGAATTATATCTGATGAGAAATAGGAAATACATGAAAACGAGTGTGCGAGGGTATGAACTAGGGTGTAACTACAAAGATGCATACATACAACGGTATTTTGTGGAGGTTGAAAACCCTTTTGGTTTGACTACAATTTCCACCGACTTTTGTGTGTATTGATATTCCTCCTTGCTTGCATACATACATTCATGTATTGTACGTGTGATATATCCAGATTTGAGATGATTCGAGTGGAGCTGAGATGAGATGAGATGAGAAAAAGCGGACCACATGAATGAAATTGAACTGACCACTATTGTTTGTTCAAATATTCATAATCCAATCTGAGACTTATGTCTGATTCACCATGAATACCAAATACCAAATACAACTGGGGTGAAAATACGTACGTTTTGCTGTATGTGCTACTTCACGTCTTCCTCAGGGCTATGGACTATTCTGACTATTCATTCAACTCAAATACTGAACCAAAACTACCTAAAACTCATAACTTTTTCTTCACTCCCGTCATAAATTTCCTCGTCACGCACCTGAATCAAATGAAATTTGACTATTTTGATCCAATTCCTTTCTCCTTACACGTACTTACATTTACACCATATTTTCCCTCAACATTTCCATTTCCAATTTCCTTTCTATTTTCTACACAATCTGTAATATAGATACGCTTCATATTTCCCTCCTTTTGAATCATATCCACGTAATGCATGTGTTACAGTGAAATACAAATAAAATGTAGGAAGAGGAACGAAAAAAGGTCACATTTTCAGATTTATACACACGACACATATGTACATACAGATGTATATGTATAGATACAGACATTTGAAATTCCGAATTCCGAATTTGGAACCTATTAATATAAAAACTTTATTTATGTTCATTCTCGTTTGTCTTGTTTTTACTTTTTGGCCTTGATATCCTCTCAGTCCCATCCAGTTCATTCCAAAAGGAATCCAGCATCCAACTTCCAACTTCCATAAACGCATTCATGGTGGAAATATCAGTAGTTTAGTGAGTACTTTATACTGTGCACATCCACTTACTAAGGAATTAGGAAAGAGTTGTAAAAGAGCCAAAGCTCAAGCTAAAACTAGAGAGTTGATGCCAAAGCCAATTTTACCCCATTTCCTTCATGTCCCTTGTCCTTGTCTCTTTCCATCTATTTAGTACTCCCTGATGTTTCAGTGGACAGTAAGCATTCATTCAGTGGTCAGTGGTCAGAATCAGAATCAGCATCAGCAGTCTTGCAACATTTCTATTTGGGGTTTACAGTAGCCGACAAACAAATTAAGAACTGAAGGGATTTGGAACTTGGCGGATGACTCGGAGTTTGGATTTTTAACTGCAATCAATGTAGATTGACTGTAAGGAATTCAAATTATATTAAGTGCTCGTAAAAAAACTACATCGCTTGAAGTATTTATCACAATAGAGAACAAAAATTAGAAGGAAATACTTGTGATCTCGGAACCTGAAAAAACAGTAAAAACGTGGGCATTTTAGAAATTGTTCATGAATTGGGGTAAAATTGCACAGAAACTACCGTATTAAATTTTTTCACTGCTAGTGTAAAACCTGCTAGTGTAAAACCTGGAACTGGAACTGTGACAGATTCTACAGATATTACTAGATGTGGTATACTTGGCTTTACTTTATATTACGTAGCCCTAGTTGAAAGAAGTCAGCAGCAATAAAGTCCTCAGTGATTCCATCGAGAATAAAACGTACACTGTACAACAGACAGTTTGACTTGCGGTAAAAATGTGGTGGTCAACTCACTCAGCTCAGTTCAACTCACTTGATTTGTCTCAGCGTCATGATGCAATACACATGTAAACTGGACTAGAATCTAGAATCTAGAACCTAGAATCTAGAATCGCATGCTTAATTAATGACTACCTATGTCCCTGTCTCTACGTTACAACGTTACATGTGTGGAATGCTGAAGCGCGGGTAATTATGGACTTTTGGATTTTGTACGTATGCCTGTTTTAATATGGAGCATTGAGCATTGAGCACTGAGCATGGAGGTTTGACGCTGTACATCAGGAAAGGAGCAATTTTCTCTTTATGTTCTGTCAACTGTCACCCAGTAGATTACTTTATTGCATATGTAATTGGAACTCGTTCATTATTAATCGTCATGAGGATCCCCAGCCATTTGGAATCCCAATATCTACATTCTACATACTTTGTACATTGTACATGCACATGATATATGCTGTATTACTACATACTTGTAGTAGCAGTCTATGGTCTATAGGGGGTGGTAGCAGATAGCGGTAGTAATAATAAAATGATAATTGTCTCTTACGGTTTCCTTTTGGATTCTCCCCCGTGTAGATATATATGTGATTCGTACGGACTACTCACAACTCATGTTACTGCCAATGTAAAGTTTCTGTTTATGCTTATTGCTCATTCGCATGCCATTACCGTGCCGTTTCAATCCAGCACATAGTGGATGAAGCTACATAAAATCCGCCATAGCTCATATTTTATGAAAAGGATTTCTTAATTTTCTAATTACATTTGTGGAGAGGACTAAATAACGATGCGGTGGGTAGTCGAGTGGAGGTAGAGAATTCCCTTTTTTCTGTCTTCAAGCAAGAACTTACATATACTTAATCTAAGTAACTGTCCGTCTACGTGCTCCATGCTTTGGTCAGTCCGTCGCCTAATACCTAATACGTAATACCTAAAATATCTAGCAGCTAATATTTTCCCGATTGCCATAATTCTCCTTTACACATGTGTATAATATAAATGTATTCATGTTGTATAGAAAATATCCGGATGTATATTCAATGTATAACATTCTACGCTTGCGGAAGAAGAGAATTTAATGGATAAATAATAAATAATAACCCTAATCAAAAATAACAAAATTAATCAATTAGTGAAGATTACAACAACAAAACTCCAGTGGCTTTTGAATATTTTATGCAATTCAATTAAAGTTACGGAAGGAAATATACAGGGAAATGGGAATGAGAGTGTGTGGTCGCTTCTTTTAATTAAGATATCTACGTCGCTTCTTCTTTTCCTTGGTTTGGCTTGGCTTGGATTGGCTTGGATTGGTGTGTACTGATCACAAGAAATATTTTACATTAATTACAGAGTCTAATCAATATTTCTCAAATTAAAAGCTGTAGTGCACGTAAAATACAAGCTACAAGCTCGGCGACTAGCAACAGTTACGTAAATTCCATATCATGTATTTGTTGAAAAATAATTGGATCACCAATTACTAACCTCGTCCTTTATAAATGTTCCGCCTTACAACTTACTAACATTTTCGGGGAATTATAAACGTACCAAATGTATAGAAATTCAACATTCTTCATGTATCGTGCATTTAAAAGTACATATGAAAAGAGGTGGAAAATATTTATAAACTGAATTCCTAAGAATTGACTAGGAGAAATCTCAAACCGAGTTAAACTTTGACATGAAGGTGAAAATGGAAAATCAACCTATAAAAAATCAATAATACTTAAAAAATTACACATTATACATTGTTCATTTCATACTGCCGTGTTTCACACTACTTGAGTAAATTTACATGTCATAATTGATAAACCTGCGTCAACAATAAGTAAACTTAGTTTAATTACACACCGCAGGTTATGTAAATGAACTTAGTTACACCGCACCACGTCAAAGGATAAAGTATAGGCATGAAGTTGAAGTGCGAAATTTGAACGTTATTAATATTGAAGTTATGCAAACATCAATACAAAGACAAAGACAACGAAAAAAACATAAACAAAAACAAACAGACATTAGAGGTAAAACTATTTATTACGTGTATTACTAGTGTTTTTAGTGTTTGCACACTTTGTGCTTTGCACACAAGAGACATTTGTGGAAAGGATTCGTTGGTAAAAGGACGGCTATCTTTGTGATACTAGATACTTGAGCTTACTCTCATGCACAGGATTATAGTAAATTGGTGGAGAACTATTAAACATAGTTATACATGTGTGTTTGTGTGGGTAGTGTAGACAGAAAGATAGGAAATATTACATAAATGGTACTGTATTTTAGTGGGTTTTTGAGAAAAAGGAAACCATTCCACAATACCATAATTTACCAATTCTTGTTTTTTGTTGGTGGAGAAAGCGCTAGATTTTCCTGTGCTCGCATATGACAGTTTTTAGGTAACCTTTACAGGATTTTAGAAAACATGACACTTTGATTGTGAGACACCTTGCAACTTGTAAATGTCATGTGTCACGTATCTTGTGTTTCCCGTTCACCCGAACTCTCGCTCTCTTCTGCTTGTCAGAGTTTCTCAGTTTGCTCTAGGAAATATACAATAATAGCAATAGCATAATTGATAATGACCAATAATAATTGTTATGATTGCTGTGTTTTGCTACGATACCTGTACATTGCATATGTATGAATTGTGTATTTTTGGGAACCGTATTGAGCGAGTTTATCTAGTTGTGTCCAAGAAAATCAGGCTGGAAATAATTACATTTTTTACGTTTGTTTTGGACTTTAAATGATAAAGAGAGTAGAGTTAATTCCTGATGTGTTTTAATCACACGTTCTAAGTTCTAAGGAAACGGTACCAGAAAAAGTACACCATTCTTAATACAGAGTGTGGGATTGCGTAAACAGTAAACAGCAAATAGTAAATAGTCAATGGACTGCTTTTGGTACCGTTTACGTGATTACAATTGTAACTTATGGATATCATGTTTAATGTTTCATGCTCACATATACAGAAGTATACTTACCAATAATTTATGTACGAGCAAAACATTTGTTATGTTGTGACTTGGTTCCATTTTCCTTTTGCGCTAACCATTTTCTCCAGTTTTTGGCTTTTCCTTCTTCTTCTTCTGATTTCTAACTCTCATGTATACAGTAAACAGTATGCAGAATGTACCATATAATGCACAATACACAATGCCAAACTTGGTGAAGTTTTAAATAAAATTGCCAACACTCAAGTCTCATGACTCGGGATTCTAGATTCAAGATGTTTATGTGGTCACTCATGTTACAAGTTAAACGAAAGCTCAAATGATGGCTTATCATGCATTTGCTTCAAGCATCAAATACAGTTGTACTTTTGGTCATAAATGTCATGTAGAAAGATTACAGAGGACGTTGAAACCACCATAGATGAATTTATCAAGTACTTACAAATTACACAGTATACACTAATTGTAATGTATAATGCCCCTATGATTTTATAATTTTGTGCAAGGTTTACCGCTGTGTATGATGTTTGATATGGATTATGCATTATGCGCCATTAATAAATTAAAAACATTTCCAGTTTCAACACTCACATGTAAAAGTATGTACCTTTTATAGTATTTATTATTATTATTATTATTATTAGTTCTTTTACTTCCTTTTTATTTTCACATAGAGATAATGATTATTTATTCATGTAGTTATTATTGTTGTCCTTATTATATATATAAGTTTATTTAGTATATCAATATCAATATCAATTATCAATTATGAATATGTGGATTTGGAACATTGTAATTGTAATGATCTCTTTAAATATTTCCACTTGAAGATTATTTTATAACAACAGTGGCTTTCAAGTTTCTAGATTTTAAATTCGAGATTCGAGATTTGAGATTCACGTCAGATGATTGCTGACTAGACAAGGTTACAGTACTCTCTGTTTTGAGAAGATAATGACTGATTGTTTTTATCTTCATAATACAAATATTTTTGGTTTGTCTTGTCATGTTATTTTATGTACCGTCAAGCATTTCTGTTTGTGTACTGGTATAAGTTTTTATGAGCAATTTTGAAGTATAAAAAATTATTAGACGGTCTTTTGTTTTTGTTTTTGGTATTTTCACTTGGGGTGTGTTATGCAGTATTATTATTTTTTATGTTATTAAAATTGGCTTGACTTGGAACTTGGGACGTGGGACCTTCCAGCTTCAACCTTTTTGACGTTCTCTATTGGTACTTTTCCATTTCTTTGTTTTTCACATTTTCAGTTGTTGTATGAGTATTGAGTATTAGGATTACTTTGTATTTTACTGTATGTTTTATGTTTATTATAATATTATGTAATACTTAAGAGTATAATATGCAGTATACAGTTTGTATAATGTGTAATGAAAAATGTATAGTGTTAACAATAATAATAATATTGTAATATGTAATACATTTTGTATTTTAACGTAGACGGATAACGTGTAAGAGTATGAATTCTAGTAAATCTAGATATTATTATGAGTTTGAGTTTGCTTACAGGTTTTGAGAATTTTCCTCAGATTGGATTTGGATTTGAGTTTTGGGTTTGTGTTTTGAATTTTGGATTGTGAACGTGCAGTAAAGAGTTTGGCCCAACTTAAAAAAGTGTTCCAACATCAACAACCGAAACCGACAACGACAACGGACAACGGACCAACAAGAAACCGAAACGGAGACCGAAGAAAACAACTGGGGAAATAAACGTTAATCTGAAGTAATAACTCCATTACTTCTCGAATGATGTGAATGGGAATGGGAATGGGAATGTGAATGTGAGTTCCTCACGTCAGGTATACCATTCACATGATGGAGTCCAGGTAGAGATCGCGAGTCGACAAGGCCCGAATTATTGGTCGCGCCCTGAAAACCAAACCAAAGCAATTTAACATACATACCTTCAAATGTACTTTATATCATACACACACATGTATGCACATTTATACACCTACGACTAGTGTTTTTCTCTATCATTGTATTATTATAATTCTACAAGGCCAATTTGAGCATTTGAACAAAATCCTGAAAGTCTCACATGAACAAAACACAACACACAAAATTCAAAGGAAAAAGACATGAAAATAAAGGTGATTTAATAATTCAGGGCTAATTTGAATTGTTCCTCTGGGTATAATTACCAATTTTCAATAACATGTCGAAAGGACTCAATATTTATATTTATAATATGTATGCGTAGGTGTTTGATGTTCACGGATGAATGGGTGAATACAGTGAGGATCGTAAAGTTTGAGCAATTCAAATTCTAAACTCAGGTTAATTACTGAAAGAACTTTAGACTTTGTACTTTGCCTAACTCAAAGCAATTCCGTTTTCATCATTTCATCAATTTATTTAATTGCAGGCGAGTGAGTATAAAGTTGAGTGGGTATGGGGTATAAAGTTTAAAAAGAGGAAATACAAATACAAAATATAAATCCAAACAGAGCCTGCTAGTTTTATCTTCCACTTTCCCACTCTTCCCTTTCTTCTGTTATTACGGCTAATAGACATTAAATCAAGTCGATAAAGGTTTTCCTTTTGAACAACAAAGGTAAATACATAATACATATGTACAGTGTACACTGTACTTTCTCTATGCTTTGGTTTAGGTACAGCACGTTCAACATTCATATAACATACAATAAAGATGTACGCGAAAACACACAGAGAAACACCCTTCTGGCAAAATAATGTTAGCATACGAAACGTGTACCATGTAGAACACACGTAACGTAAAGACCTTGTATCGACAACTCATTAGTAGTGTGTTAAAAATCTTATAAAATGGAGCAAATATCTGTACACGGGATAAAAATAAATGGGACTAATTACATCCCGCTATCTAAACATTCATTGGCTCTACAGATTCAAAGCAGTTTCTCCTTTCAATTATTTTATTATAAAATGAGAATAATTAGCGAATCAAGTGTGGTGTGTAAAGTGTGTTCAACTTCAACTCTTTGTAATGGATAATATTTCAACTCTTTACTTTTACTTTTACTTACTGTAAGGTGAGCGTCATGTCTTTGATGCTTGAGTGTTTGAACTGGTCCATTTAGCGTGGATCCATTCCCTGTCGAAGTGGAATTGGAATTGGAATTCATATTGGCAAACACCATTCTCTCCTCGTAATCATACACACAAAGAATACGATTATCACTGCAAAAATAAGGGATTAAAAACAAGTCAGATTTTGGCATATCCACAATCCACAGTTTAACATTTACAAATAATTTAGTACTGCCTCAATTTTATTTTTAGAAGCCAAGCTTCAAGTTTCAAGTAATTTATACAGTAAGTTTGGGATTGATTTTCAAAGTTCCGCAGTTGCGGAACTGGGAAATTAAGTGAGTACGAATTAATTAATGAGTATCAAGTATAAAAGCTCCAGACGAATTTCCAATTATTGCAAGAAAAATAAAAATAAATCAGTGGAATTCGGCTTCCACGGAATTCGAATTCGAATTCTGTTTGACTTTTTGCTTGGGCATTGGGTAAGAAATTATTGATATTGAAAAGTGATAAATGATCAATTGAGAAGAAGCACAAAGTACATAAAATAGTGTGATTAAAAAATGTAAAAACTCACCAGAGGTAAAACCTGTCGCCGACACAGAATCTGAAATAAAATAAAAAATACCACAATTTTACCATAATTGTACCATTTCATTCACGAATTTTCAGCTAATCCGATTAATTAATTAGCTTGTAGTTTCTGATATCAGAGTCAAAGAGTGGTTGAAAGAATAGGATTGAATTTTAGCTATGCACGATGCATGAATCATGATCAGTAAAATCAAAAATAGCATTCAAGAATACTGGTTGATAATGCATGAAAATTGAGAATACTTGTTGTTAACAATGGAGGTACGAGGGGTGTGACGCGCCTTTCGAGATGAGACCTATACTATCCGACTCAGTTTTTTATGCTGATT
>JAQGBH010006914.1:0-11758 GCA_034698265.1 Sminthurinus aureus
GCCGTTTGGGCTCCAAAGATAGAACAAATTTCTAATGTATTTAGAATCAGAGTCAAAAGGTACACTGCCCGTTAAAACTTTAGAATGAAAAGCAAAAGATAATACATTTATACACATGTACGTAAAAGTGAAGCTATAACGTTGCAAAACCTGTACTAATTTATTTACTATATTATATTATGAATGACGAAAACTGCCTTTGAGTGAACTTTTTCCTGTTTTGTACTTGTTCTCCGTGACATATCTACTTGGATATACATCTAAGAGATCAGAGCATGTAAATATTACATATTATGTTTGTTTAAATACTTAACTCTTCCAGGAGCTTTAAAACATGATATTTATTACTAATGCCAAGTATTTACTACTACACGTATTCTAGGATACAAATTGAAATAAATTCTGACAGAGATGAAGATGACGAGAACATGATAGGTTTTTGCATCCAAATATTTTAGAGATGATAACTCTTATGGAGACTGCTCCACTCCAAAAAATACTCGAGGTTCTCCTGAAATGTAAAATGTATAAATATTCAATTATTTATAGCTACTAGCCGATCTAGCTGTGTTCTCTACATAATACACTATTACCTATTAAATACACGTAACATGGAACTCACTCATGTTTTATACAGTGCCCATGACCGAACAAACTGTGATAGAATATTATAACTAGAGCGCATATTGCATGAATCTAATAGTCATCCTGTTTTTACTTTCACTGGTAAGATTTATGTGGATGAACTGTGAAAATCGCTGAAAGCTTAATCTTCTTCACTATCTACTAGATATATTATAGTAAGAACTATATTGCATCACTTTCTTTTTAAGTAGTTTACGTGTCTTCTTGCTGTCTCTCTCCTCTCTCTCTGCCTTTCTCTTAAGTCTGAATCGAATAAATTGAATTATCTCCTTTGGTAAACACTTTTTTAGAGTCTATTAGACTCTCGAAACTAACATAATCTCACTCTTCACATACATCTAGTCTTGAACTAACAAAAAAGAGATGGTGAAGCTATTAGCTGTTAGCTATATTTGTCATTGCAAGTGCATATATTTTACATTGTGCTTTGCGCTCTTCAACAGCAACAGAAATCTTAGAAAACTAGCCTAAAAATTTCAATTAATGTCAGCGTAGAAACTATAAGAACTTTTTTCTATTGATTTTATACTAACGAGAGGTAGACAGGCTACTTACATGTAACGAAAAGGCGAAAGAATTCGAAATACAAACGAATAAAGAATACAGAGGGGAGGGTATAGACATTATACACAATATATACATGTGCGTGTATGTAGACATAGCTTTTCAAAGGCGACCCTCTAGATATTAAATGCAAAATATCTAATCGAATGTAGCGGAAGTTGAAGTGAGATAGATATACAGCAAACGGAGAATTCGAAATCATCATTACACTAAAGTTTTCTTGTTTAAGACCTATTTCATTTCACTACTTTTGCACTTTGCATAACGTAGTATAGAACAAAACTACAGTGTACCCCTTATAGAGTATAATGTAGAATCAGTTTTTTAATGCACACAAAATGCTTGCTGATGAATAAAATGTAGAGCATAATAATATATTACATAGGTATTATGTACTATTGTTATTTGTTATATATATATTTTGTATAATATTATAAATTATAATACATAGCAAAAATATACTATGGCATATGTAATGAACGTATCCGACAATGAAAATAAAATTAGCCTGGTCGTGGTTATTAATTTTTATCATTAAAAAACCCTTTTATCTTTCTTACTGCCAAGACGTCAAACGTTAAGCGAAGAAGTCCATAATGTACATTTCACAGTTGCATATTCAATATTAGTATACCATTATTTAAGTACCTATATTGTATGTTTTTCTGTTCACATTTAGTTCACATTCTACATAACACATAACTAATGACATAATCATAAAAACGACCATACAAAGGATAATGCTATACAGAGGTAGATCAACAGAGTTTTTTGTACTTATGAATTTTGCACTTGGAAGGTTGAATGTCAACGTAATCTTGTTATAATATTCAAAACAACAACATAATACATCCGGCAATTTATTCATAGTAGTGTACACATATGAAAAAGTAGCATAAAAATGGTTATACACGGGCCACACGAGAAGCTATCAATTATTAAGAAAATTTAGTAGTAACCAATAACTAATACGAACGTGAAAGTGTGTTGAATGTTTACTCTGCAAGCAGTAGCTAAACTGTATAATATATTATATAATTATACTTTATACCCGTATCATAAATCAATGACGTTTTATAGTTACAAATAAAATTCAATCACACATTGTAATATAGTAAATAAGATACTAGATACTATACAAATGAATAATAAATGAAAAATAAATTATAATCTGGAAAGTTAAACATTTTGATAGTTGTAATTATTTTTGTCATCATTTTATTTATTTTTTTATTTTTAGCAGAAACACAAGAATTCTTCCTTGTGTAATCTTATACAGTACATCAAACGAATATAAATCATAAAAAGAGAAGTATGTAATAGATGATTACATATGTACTTTGTAATAATCTTATTGCATAATATTATTATTATGTACACTAATTTCTAAGTATTAAATATTATACAAAAGAAAGATAAATAATATTCTTACTATTTCTTTCGACCACCACGTTCTTTCAATGATAAATGAACATTTGAACCTTCTCCAACATTATAATAAGCTAAAGTGAAAGAATCCTGGAAGAAACGTCCTTCTGTAAGTCTTAGCTTTTGCTTACCAGGAGCCAAACTAATAGCTTCAGTAATTTGGGCTTTTAATTTAGAAATAGGTTCAGTCAGAGCCATAGTGATTGCAATAAGTTGACCATTCAAATTCATTTCTGGTTTTTCTGGAACCGATGGTAGTGCAACAGTAAATGTTGCTGGAGACTTGTGAGTAGCCAAAAACTGATCTTCAGGGATGAGAGACTCGTCCACTTTAGCTTTCTTTGCTGCTGGTTCATCGTCAACATGCATTGAAGGTTGGGGGATTTGAGGTGGTAGCACTGGCAATACCGGTGGCTGACTTGGCATTGGTGGAATAGGTGGAGGAGCTGGAGCGAGTAAAGGAGGTTGTCTATGAGACATAGTTCCCGGTGGGGCAGGATTAAAGTGTGAAAAATTAGGTGGCTGTCCATGTGGCATGTGACCAAGAAGTGGCCGTGGTGCAGACATACCTGGAACACCGGGTGGACCAGGAATATTTCCAATAGAGCCACCTTTAAAAAGATAGAATATATATACCATTAATATTTCTGATGTACTTACAATGATTATGAACCTTACTATCCTGTTGGTTTGTATAATAATTAATAATCATAATTATTAATTATTATAATCAATTTTTTTATACTTACCAATTTGTTGTCCAGGAGGAGTAATTGGTGGGATATGAGGACGTATTATACCAGGTAATTGTGGAAGTGGTGGTGCAAGAATTCCTTGATTAGAAGGAGGTGGTGGCTGAGGCATATTTGGACGAGGTGGTGCTGTTTGATCAATTCTATATATTTTTGTATATCAAAGAAACAGATATTGTTTTAACTTGTGTATATTATGTATAATATTTAATATGAACAAGAATCCAAAATGATAATTATCATTATTACTATATTATTTTAATTACATATTTTATGATAAAAATTGAGTATTATAACAGATATACTTACGCTGGACCAATAGAATCTTTTTTGGATTCATCAATTTTTTCTTCTACAGGTGGTGCCGGAATAATTTCATTATCAGTTCTTGGCATTGGATTCCACGGCATTCCTATTAATTTATAAAAACAAATAAAATTGACAAATATTATGGTACTTAATAAATAGAATACAAAGTGCAATAATAATTATTATTGAATAATGAATTATTCAATAATATATATATATATTTTGATTTTACTTTTGAACAGTAAAATGAACAATATTCAATATTGGGATGTATTTTTAAAATAAAGCTATTAAATATATAAATATATATATACATAAAACAAAAGAAAAAGTGATGCACATACCAGGAACTCTTTCCTCTTCTCCTGCCTTCTTTCCAATTGGTGTTTCTTCAACTCCAGTACCAAAAATATCGGATCGTCTCTCCGCAAGTAGTTTCAAACTATCTTCAATAGCAGGTCCTAGAATATGACAATATCAAAATGTTAGAAATATTTACTTATAACAGATTTTAATAGATCTTGTTATCAAGCCTTATACTATACTCTAAAATACTATTCTTATATTTTTTGATACTTATTACACTTCTAAACAAAATGTACATAATTTTATTCTATTAGTCTTTTCCACATTAACCCAGATCATAACCAATTGACATAAATTATAATTTACCTGGAGCATAGACTGATTCTTGATTTGCTCTCTCCATAAGCTGACGTTGATTTTGCTCTCTCCACCTGGGATCAAGAAGACCAATACGTACATGCTCTTGTAATTTAGAAACAGGTATCCTTTCTCCAGTAATAGGAGAAATGGTGTAATCCTCTGGATTTGCTGCTTTAAATATCGTTTCTGCAGATGGAAATTTATTTGATTGTTTTGGATCATATCCCTTTTTAATAATCATTTCTTCTCTTGGTTGTTCAATATGTTGTGGTTGTGGAGGTCCTGTTGGTGGTTGAGCTTCTTCCTCTTCTTCTTCAGAGCTAGAATCTTCTTCCATGTCTTGAACCTATATATTATTATAGATTTTGCAAAAAAAAAATCATTGACATGTGTATAATTTATTTGATGGACAGTAATCAAATATATATATAAATATATACAATAAATATATATAATATATTATTATACATAGATAATTGAATTCATGGTCATTATAAAGGGTTTCAATAAAATACAAAATGATTTTTGTTGTATTCCTTTAATATTTAGACACTATTATGAAGTAGTTACCTCAGTATCATCCTGAGCAGTGAAATTTTCTTCTGCTGCAGTTTCTTTTTCTGTTGTTTGTCCTTGAAGAAGTCGATCTTGAAGTAAAACACGAGCACCAACTTCTTGTGGATTAGTTGGAGGTGGAAAATGTCCTTGTTCAAAAGGTTGATAATCAACAGTCTCCACGACCACAAAATCATGCCAATCAATACTAGCATATGCCACTAAAAAAAGAGAGAATAATAATATCAAAATTAAATTATTGTCATTTGTTTGGTTATACATATACATGCAATATGTACAATTTTACAACGTATTCAAAATACAATAAACAATAATTAATAATTATTAATAAAAGTAACTACTAAAATAATGAGTTATTATAATATTACTTCTTTCTTTTTCAGCTTCTTCTTCCTCTTTACGCCTTTGTGCTTCTTGATGTTTAATCCAATTTGATCGATATTTGACATCATCTAAAATCTTTTTCTTATCTTCTTTTTCTAATCTTTTAACAATGTCCTTGGGAGGAATTAAAACTTTTGTATACTGTTCTAAAAGTTTTGTAAAATATTGAAATAATGAATGTTGAGGTCTTAAAAAGTCAAATTGATAATTTCTTTGCTCTCTAGTCATGAGTGATGATAAAAATTGTCGTCCATTTCTAGCAACAAATTGAGCCGTGAGTTTTACAACGTCTCTGTAATTAAAAAAAAATTACACAAAATAATAAATAATAATTATTAATTATTATTATTAAAATAATATACATAACATAGCATAAATCATGATTTTTTTTTACATTGAAGTTACTTTATTATCATAATATTATACATAAATAATGTTAAAAACTGTTATTGTATAAAATGTATTACTTACAAATCATGAGCTGATATTGAAGGAGGGTCAGCCGTAAATTCAAATTCAGCTGGTGGATCTTTTGGTACAAATGGAGTTTCAACTTGTTTTAATAATTCTGATTGTTTCTTCTTTTTTGCTTCATCAAGTAACTGTTGTGCAGATTTCAAAGGTTCATTTATAACTGCTGCTATTTGTTGAATTGGAACCCTTCCTTCTTGAATTTCTTTCACTTTATGTTTGTAGTATGCATGATATGGATCATCCTTAGACAAGAAATTAAATTTAGGATTATTTTGTTCGTTATGACGAATCCGACTTTCAAATTCTGGACCATTTCTAGCCACGAATGCTGCTGTCTTATCCACAATATCTATGAAAAATCATAACAACAAATGAATTTTATTTAGCACCAGGAAAAAGTAAACAGGATGGTTAAGAATAATTTTTGATTATAACAAAATCTTTTTCTTTCGCTTTAAATACTCTTGAGTAACTCAAGGTGGTTGTTGTGTGTACACACAAAAATAAAAAAAATATGTAAAACTTACACATGATAAATAATACTTTTTAAAACAATAATAATATTATTATTATAAACTTACTTCGAACTTCCGGTGGTGGAAAGATAATTCCAACAATCGGTTTAGCTGGTTTTGTTGACGCGATGACATTATTGTTGGGTGCATTAGCAGAATCTTCATCACTTGGCTCTGTAACTTGATTTAATTCATCCTCACGTTGAATGTCCAACAGTTGCAACTGTTGATCAAAGTCTATCTCTGCGACAGGCATTTTGACCCGATTTCACTTTAAACGGAACACTTTTAATTTTTAATCACAATTAAATCACAAAAACTCTATAATAACTTTAATAAAATCCTGGATTTGAATTTACGCAAACTACCAAATGCCCGTCGTATTCAAACATTTGAACGCTAGATTTAGTTTGCTTCATGGTAAAAAAAACGTTTTAGTTTTTTTGTTCACATGTGTGTGTATTTTTAATTTTTACATTTCGTATGCTTATTTTGATTTATTTTTACATCTTCTTCATTTTAAATGCCAAACCGTAGTTAAACGTTTTTATTTTTTACTAAATCTAAGGGCTCCTTTGATTATAATATGTACTATTAAAACGTCTTGTATTTAAGCTTT
This sequence comes from Sminthurinus aureus, assembly GCA_034698265.1. NCBI lineage: Eukaryota > Metazoa > Arthropoda > Collembola > Symphypleona > Katiannidae > Sminthurinus > Sminthurinus aureus. The sequence continues at coordinate 6,933 of JAQGBH010006914.1, forward strand.
TTTATTATTGAACATATAAGCGTCAACATGCTCACTATATACAGACACATGTATGTTGCTTTTAAACACTTTTGGTGTGTACTTAAAAATAGAAAACACATGCCCGGGTATTAAAAAAATGCTTACACAGAGTATAAAAGTGTAGAGATTTATAGGTACATATACATATGTATATGCAGATAAAAGTTTCGGTTTCTAAGTTTTATAAACATATGTATTACATGCACATATTTTTTTTTAGTGTGTACCTATTTTGGAACACCAAGCAAAAGTATATATAATATATAATTTTAAAACATTTTTTTTTTTTATTTTCATTATTACCTTCATTTTTTTTGTCCCAGAATTAAAATATTAGAGTGACTACTAGTCATTTTATAGCTTGTATTTAGTATATACATAAAAGTAACAAAATCATGGACAGCACAGCAGAATACACCAGATTGTGTAGTCGAAAAACTCTCCAGGAGCAGGTATATTTGTTTGAATATTATTATAAGTATGTGTACAGTGTACACACAAATTTCCCTGGGTTTTTTTGTTTTTTCAAAGATTATGTAAAAACTTTAAATCAAGACTAATATGCAACTTTATAATGAGTTGGATCATGTATTTTATTATTATATTTTTTTTTTTTAATTTTTGTTTAAATCCTCTGCCCATTATACCAACATAAAAAAGTCTCAAGGGTTCTTTTGCGATCTAGTGGATCAAGTGGCTTCATCCATTGACTTGGATATTCTATCCAGATGTACAACAGATCTTGCAAGAATTCGCTATTGTGTATCCCGTGTATGGGATAAGATTGGAGCGGAGATGGTGTTCAAAGGAAAGAATGAAGAAGATGCGATAAAAACAAGAACTGAAGGAAATGTGGCTTTTGAAAAGGGAGACTTACGACGTGCCCTTTTACTTTATTGTCGATCAATTATTCGTGCTCCTGTTGGACCTGAACTAGCATTAGTCTACTCCAATCGTTCAGCCTTACTGTTTAAAATGGGAGAATTTCAATTGGCAATAAATGATGCAGAAATGGCTATTAGCTATGACTATCCTGAAAAGAATAGGTATATATATATATACTACAACATATAAAATACATCTACCCAAATGTAATTTATGTAATTTATTACATGTAAATTTACAAGAAAACTGTTCAAGTTTACAACATAATAGCTATACTTATATGATTTATTATATTACACTTTTATTCCGCATGTAAGAATTTCACCTATGTATATTATGTCTTTATTGTAATACATTGTTTATCTATATATATAGGCACAAACTCTATGAACGCATGACTTCCTGTTACGTTTCGTTGTCCAGTTATGCAAAAGCAAAAGTCACTTTAAATTTAGCAAGACATTTGGCTTGGAAAGCTTTAAATGAACCAGAACTTACCAAATTTTCAAAAAAGTTGGATAAATTAAAAGCAACAATTGATTCTTATGTTTCAAAAGGAGGAAATGTCAATGATTTGAATACAACTTCTGCAAAGAAAAATCAAATGAAGCAAACAGTAGAAGATGAGCTAAAACAATCTAAAAACAAAAACCCAAAATTTCCAGTAGCATCAAAGAAATTTGGAGTAGAATATAAAGAAAATATTGGTCGATATGCTGTAGCTCAAGCTGATATTTCTACTGGTGAAGAAATCCTTAGAGAAAAACCCTATGCTGCATGTCTTCTCCCAGAAAGAATGGGTAGTCATTGTCTCCATTGTTTTATGCGTCTTAGTAAAGCTCCAATAGCTTGTGATATGTGTGCAAGTGTAGCTTTTTGTAATCGTCAGTGCCGTTCTGAGGCAGAAAAATATCATAGATATGAATGCAAAGTATCTGCACTTTTCTTTGGAGCTGGAATGAGTATCAGTAGTTATTTGGCTCTCCGAATCGTCACACAATCCAATGTGGAATATTTTGTTCAAAACTTTTCACTTTTTCAAAGTAACCCTTCACAAATCTACTTTCAATTGAATAATGGAGAAACGTTTGATGCTAGTTCATATGAGAATACATATAATTTATCTGGATTGGAACAATTTCGTAGCGCTGAAGATTTTAGAGAACGAATTATCATGACTGTTTTCCTCATGAAGTGTCTTCGACTTGTTGGATATTTTGAAGGAATAAATCTCTTTTTAAATCCCAGACCAACAGAGCAAGAGTTGATTATAGGAGCTGTCCTATTGAGGAATTTACAAGTTTTACAGTTTAATGCTTATGAAATTTGTGAATTCCTTATGGATTCAAAAGAAACATTCAAGAATTCCAAATCCACCTCATTGGGTCTTGGGATTTACAATACAAGTTCTTATTTCAACCATTCATGTGCACCCAACGTTAGCAGGTTAGTTTTCAGCAAATCATAATATGCTACGTAATACATATATATATATACTTAAATGATGAATGATAAAGATTAATATATATATGAGACACGTGTATATATATTTTTTTTATATAGATTTTTTAATGGTACGACAATGATAATCGAGTCTATTGAACCAATAAAGAAGGGACGTTCTATTTTAGATAATTATGGACCAATATTTACAAAACAAAATAGAAAACTTCGACAACATCAACTAAAAGGTCGTTACTGGTTTACATGTGAATGTAATGCATGTGTAGATGACTGGCCCATATTGATGGAATTTCCAATGGAAATTGAAGGGAAAAGTAAAGCTGAAAACGTTCTTCTACTCCAACTTCAAAAATTGGATGGATTGTATTTTGATAAAGCCATTGAAGTTATGAATCTAGGAAAGGGAAATGTTGCTTTTGAGTATTTGAAAAAATATATAGAACTTTGTATACATTTACTGGATAAATTGGAAAAAGAAATGAAAACCAAAGATGAAAAGGATGGGAAACGAAAAATGTTTCACTATAAATGCTACTATTTAGCTCAAGAATCATTCAGATTGGTTATGGCGAGCAAAGGCACAACCTTTTATCTTGATACAAAATAAAATCATATTATAATTTAATACGACAATCTGAGATGTTGTGTTGTTATTATTTATCAGTTTTATTATACAATCACATCATAATATATAATACTTGCTAACTGTATATGAATAAATAAAAATTACACACGTGTAATTAAAAAAAAGGAGAGAGATTTTATTTCCCTTATTGACTCATATCTACAACATGTACGATTTCCTTGTGTGTTTTGATGTGTATGCGCGAACGGACCATGTGCTAAAAAAATTGCATGGAACTTGGAAGAAAAATAAAATTATACTGTTTCCAAAATTCATTAAAAAATATTGTATTTAGATTTATAACTTGTGTATACACTCTTGGTTAAGAGCACACAATACTTGTTTTTAATTCATAACTGTATTCAATTTTACGTATTCGAAATGGCTGAGTTTGCTAATCGTCGGATGGAAGATAAAATTTCATACTTGGAACATTTGAAATTGACAAAATTATTGACACCTGAAGAAATTCGGTTTGTTTTCTTTTTGTTAGAGATTGTATTACATATTATATGCTATTTATTATTATTTTATTTGTCTTATTAATTCACATTATGCATTGTATTATTATAATTTATAATGTATACTTACATGTTATTTGCATTCAATTGTACAGGTCAGTTGTTCAGTCATTTATGAACCATGAATATAAGATTCAACGAAAAGAAAAAACATTAGAAGATGTATTAAAGTATGTTCAAGAACAAATTCAATTACTTGATCTTATTCAGACTCGCCGAGAGGTAAAACATAATATAGCATACCATAATAATATTATTATGTTATTTTCTTTAATGATAATGGTATTGAATTGTGTATAATATGTCATTTTCGTTTGCTACACCATGTATTCTTTTTCCTTTCTCCATAAACATTTTGGATGTGAGATGTGTGAATATATCTAAAGCAATGTATCTAAAGCAATCAAAATATTATTATAGTTTATTTTCAACCTTTCTATGTATATTATTATTATAATACCTAGGAACAAAATTACTTCCATAAAGTTCAACAAATTGAAGATGTTATAAAAACTCAAATCAATTCACTGTTTGGTGTTGCTGCTAGCCGATTTCCTGACAATTTAGAATTTTGGTCAGCACGTATCAATTTTGCAAAATCACAAGTAAGATATAATATATAATACAATTAAAAATGTACATGTACATGTACGTTTATGTACTATCATTAGTATGCATTACTATCGTAAATTCATATTATATTATCATGTTCAGCATTGTCAATTTTCTTTGAAATGTATAGTATGAGGGTGTACAAATTTCTGGTCTCTTTTTATAATAATGTCTAATTGTAATTAGAATTGGGCAACAGCGGTTAGAAAGTACTTTGAACAAGTTACTAAAATCTTGGGGAAAAAACATCCTCAATTATGGATAGAAGCAAGTAATTATGAATGGCAACTTAATCGTAGAACTGGAATAGAATCTGCACGAACAATTTTACAACTTGGGTTACGTGATCATCCTGATTCTGAAGCATTGTACATTGCCGTAAGTGGTGTTTCGTGTTTCCCTCAGATATTATGTTATTTGCTTGATTGAACTATGATTTTTAATTGATTTACTTTACAAGGAACAATATAAATACTCAAAAAAATTGACATTTTTGTGTGGGTTTATCTTTCAGGCCTTTAGATTAGAAGTGGAATATGTAAATTATTTAGAAAAACATCCAGATCAATTAGATAAGGTTTGCTTAATTTTGTAATACTATAATAATAATAATAATAATATTAGGACCATACCAGTATGCATTGTACTTGCATTTTGCTTTTGCTTTTAACTTTTATTGTGACGGTTGCTATGGAAAA
>JAQGBH010006915.1:0-11757 GCA_034698265.1 Sminthurinus aureus
AATATAGTGGAAAACAAATTATTTGGACGAAAAATTCAGAAAAAAATCATGTTGCTATGGCTTCTTTAATTCAGAAAAGTTTGATGTACACATGTGTTTTATGTTACGTTGAAAATTGCAAACAGTTGACATATTGCATTGCGTTTTATAAGACATAAAACGCCAAATGAAAACCAAACAAGATGCATTCAAAGTTCAAAGTAAAGTAAAGAACAAAGTTAATAAAATTTCAGTCCTTTTATAATCAATAATACGATACAAAAATACTACGAAGTTTCGTTTTTGCTCTTTGTGCACGAGTAACTTCATTTAATTTGGTACAGCATCAACACAGACAAAATTCCAAAGCATTTCGTACCCTTGATTTCATCAGCCCGCGAGCCCGTATATTTTCAAAGGTAAATTTCTGAATATGTATTGCTGTTTTTCTTGATTAGCTGTACTACTCGGTTAAGTTTAGACATTTGTCTTTTCTAAAGCTAATCAACCTTTTCTTGGCTTGCGTGATTAAAAAAAGTCATTACATTTTACATTTTTCTAGTCTCATTTCGTACAACTTTTGTTCCAGGTCACAAAACAGACTAAGGATTAGGCAAATCTGCAACATTGGTGCTTAGAATTTTGACGGGTTCAAAATTAACAAAAACAAACTCTGTCAGCCGGTAAGTTAATACTTGATTTTAAAATTATGAAAGTAAACGTAATACGTATTGATTATCGATATCGATACTTTGATGTTATCATGATTTGGGGATTTTTCATGATTTTATGTTGTATTACATAATGTCCTTTAAAAAGTAATGGATCAGCTGATGAATAAAGAGGAGAATGAAGTCAAAGGTCCAGAAATAAGTACAAATTCCGACTGTGAAGAGGAGTTGACAAGTAAGGTCGAGTTAATTGGAGAGGAAGTCACACTAGAAGCCAGCCTTCAAGACAAAGATTATGCTCATGCAAGTCACTGTATGTTGTGGTCTAAATGGGAGAATCATTTTGTCCTCGAACAATACATTCCATATGCTGCAATCCTTGTAACTAACTATCCAAAAAGATCATGTTGCATTGTTTTACATTTACTTTTTCATGAATTAAATCACAAGCAATGTTCCTCAGTCTAATAATTTAAAATTCAAACACTAAACACTATTTTCTGTACTTGTTTTGCAGATGCAAATGCGATTTGACGGATACGTGGGGTTTCCAGGTGAGCTTCTCATTAAATCTGTACTAAATTATATGTTCGATTTTGCAAATTATGATTATTGATTATCATTTATTTATTATTTTCAGGCGGTATGATTGATGAAGAAATGTATGGGAGTACATTGGAAGAAGCTGAGGAGAAAGTATGGTACATTTATATACGTTCACAGTTCAAAGCTATTTAAATTTTTGTATTTTGTATTTTGTATAGTGTATCCCTCTCTTTCGTTTTATTATCCACAAATGTTCTAAAACAGGATACACATGGAAGTGAAAGACAATTTATTTGAATATTTTAGACCATAAGTGCCGTAAGTCGAGAGTTGGTGGAAGAAATGAATGTAAATTTTCAAAATCGCATGATAACCAAAGATGACTACTTGTTTACGTACAGACATCCTGTGAAAAAACTCTACTTGCATTTTTTCTCTTTTGAGGTAACTCAACACTCAACTCGCAGCATTCAACTCATTTGTGAATGACTTTATTATTAAATTGCCTCGTAGAAGCATCCCTGATCTCGTATTTGAATTCTCATATTATTAACGTGTAAATACGTACCATGGAAACCAAAACAGAGATCAGAGATTCTACTTTGAGGCAATTCAATCACCTGTATTAATAATAAATAGTATTTAATGATAATAATAATTATTACTAAAAAGTGATTTATAAATAAATAGGTATCCATGGACAGTCTGAAGGAAATTGAAAACATGACATTTAAAGCTATGGAATATGGAAATGAAACCCTGGGAATACTCAGGGTTCCTCTTTATACAATGACGGATGGCTATCGCGGTTTCCCAGCATTTCTGAACAATAATTTCATTCCATGTTGTCGTCAGCAACTTATACAAGGCCTTGAAAAATTAAACATAATGCCAAAATCAAAGATAGAAGAAGCCGTCAAAGCTAGTCTTCGTGGACGGAAATAAGAGAGAGAGAGCTAAGCCTGCTTAAAACTTGTCGCCAGCTTAAAACTTTCATATCGCTCGTGATGTGATACGAAATCATCATAATTGTGAAAAACAAGAACGTGATGTAGATTTTAGAAAATTTTTACATGTGTGCACAAAAAGTGAAAAACATTTATCTTCACAATATTGAACATTGAAATTTGAAATTGCATATCTAAAGCCAAACGATAAAGCTTTAAAATTCGTTGATCGATTTTACAAACCCAAAAACCTCTTTAAAAGTCCTATTAATTTCTGTTCATAATAAATAAATGTTTTTTCAACAATTTGTAACCGTCAGATTTGAAATTTAAACACTTCATGTGTTCAGTTTTTGTCATTTTTGCAATTATTGTGATCAAACGCTTAAACAACTACAATTGGTCACTCACAAGTCAGTACTGACGAAAGTGTTCAAGTAATTACTTAGATAGAATTTGTTCATAAAATAGTTTTACTAAAATGAGGAAGGCTACGAAATAAAGGCAAACTTCGGTATTAGAGATCCCGAGTTCAAATCCACACGGAGGTATTTTGAAAAACTAATTTTTTCCAATGGTTTTTTAATTTTTAAATTTTCCATAACCATTTGTAGATAACACTTGTAGCAAAAAACATGAAAATGGTTGTGGAAAATCAAAAAATTAAAAAAGGATTGGAAAAAATTAGTTTTTCAAAATACCTCCATGTGGATTTGAACTCGGGATCTCTAATACCGAAGTTTGCCTTTATTTCGTAGCCAAATAGATTTCAGATTTTATAATTATTGTCGTTTCTGATTTGTGATTATTGTATAATATGTTTTATTGAACTACATTTTTCAGGGTTTTCGTCTAGTTTGTGTGTACACTGTTTTATACAATTATCTGACATGAGTTCAACTTTGTGCAGAAAAACCTTGTCCACCACTGTCTAAATGATAATGGAAGGTTATATATATATTAGATTCAGCATGGACTACACTCATTACTCATTACAATGATCAATGGTCGCATTACAATCTTAAACATGTATGTACTTAGATACGCATTATTATCATGCAACTTGCATGTTTTCGCCATTCACTCCCGACTGAATTATAAAACATTCTATTATTATTATTACTGTTGCTTTTCATACATGTTGGCACAACGTATAACACTTTTTATCTCTAAAGTTTCAAGTGCACTTCAAGTACTATGAATTATGCTACAAAGATTTTAATTACATTTAATTATGCTAAATGCTAATACTTTTAATACTTTTAATGCTTATTATGTCGTAGTTGTAGTGTGAAAAGGGAACAGGTCTAATATTTTTGCACTTATCATAGTTTGGGTTTTGGGTATTCCAATCGATTGGAATTTTGACATGGAATTTCCTATCAGTGAGCTTTGCCCTCAACACTTTTCCCGGAGTCTATGCTACATTTTATACATTCTACATGTTATTAGTTATTAGTACATGCAGCACAGAGTGGCAAATCAATTGATTATTGTTATTATTATTAGTGATTAATCGACTGAAGAGTGAAGAGTCACAACCAAAACAAGGGATTAACCTTATTTATTATTAAATTATTTAATTCTATGTACTGGTAATCCCTGATTTTTGAGTTTTGGGTTTTGTGGTTTTTGATACATGACAATTGCATGAGATAGGTTAGTACCTCACTTATCAATTACCAATAATAATTATCAATATTTCAAATATTGAAGTATCAATACAATTTTCAGCACAATAACTTTGATCAGTACCAAATTTTGTACTATTTTATATTTTACAGTAGGTCTAGATTTCAGATTTCTCATAAATACTCGTTTTAGATTGCGTTTCGTAATGAATAATGACCAAATGAATCAGATAGTGGAATTTGTAATAACTTGGAGTCTACACTGGACATTGGGTTGTTTTTTTACATTTTATGCCTTTCATGCTGGATAGTCTATAAATAGTAATATCTAGAAATTAACATGGATTTCACATAATGAAAAATGTGTAAAAATAATGATCAGAAATCAATGTACATGCAAAAACATGTAAAAAGGTATTGTGTATGAAGATAAGAGGGAATCGATAACCAGTAAACAAATGATATTGTAATAATATTGTAGCACCTGTATATTTTTTTGACAAAGAGGCATAGTGTAAATGATCAAAATCTATAGCCTAAACTAAACTAAAAATATCATGCATAAAATATGATGGCCTTCTTGAGTTACAAATATATATCTAAATCAGGCCCTCTTGAGAGCATAATACATAATATCTACAATCTCTAGCAATTGAGTCAATTCAGTCCAATTCATTTTGCAAATAAACACACGCGTATGTCAATAATCAATATCAATATCAATAGCATTGCCAATATCCAATATCATCAATGTCACTGTCAGCAGTACTCAATACTCAATACTCAATACAATCCAGAATCCAGAATCCAGAATCTAGAAATCCAGAGTTGTAGTCAGTTCTCCTTCACTGCTGCTGGTTGGATTAGTATCAATTTGCAAATCGTGATTGAAGCATGGTCATGAATTTGCAAAGTGTTGTCAAAATGAAGGGATTTAATTTAGTTGGACTGTTGGTTTTTGTGGGGATTTTTTGTTGTGGTAAAATAGAGAGTGCCTCCTTTCATCCACAATACCAGTATGCAGTGAACAGTAATAGTGATTTCCCACTTCCTCCACATTCTCTCAATCCAGATGAGAGAACGGGAATGAAGAGTGACAATCCAGAGTCACAATCCGAGGAATGGACAGAATCCGAGTACAAAAATTTGTTGAGGAACATTGTTCCGATGTATATGCAAGATATTCTCAAATTGAATCTGAGCCAGAACCTTGTCCAAGGCGTGATTGATGACGTCTTGGATGAACTTTCTACAGACTGTGTCGGTCACTCACTGGAATGGATCAATCGAATCATGGATCCAAAACAAATTGCAAATTCTACGTGGGTTCTTCACAGTAAGTAAAAAAAGCACAGCTGATAAAATTCTTATTCTTTTATTTTCTAGAAATAAAACTCTCAAGTTTTCAAAAATGTAAAAACTCTAGAGTCTAGAACAGACGTAAAATGGGATAGAAAATAGAAAGTAGGTACAAAGGTCAGGATAAAACATGTATGAGGCATCTAGTTCATTGTCACAAAAAGCATAATCAAAATGTTCACTATTCATAATTTTTTTTTGTAAAAACGTTATCTATACCGGTTGTACAAAATCATGTACCTATGTCATACGTCGTGTTTAGGGCGCAGATGTGTAGCATTAGCATTGTAAATTGTACATTGTATAGCTTATATGTATTTAGTATTTACTATAATAATTAATAATAATTATTATCATAATCAAGTACAATGTACAATGTATCATTTACAAGAAGGTACAATCAAAAACAATACAGATTACGATATGATATACAACAAGCTATATTATATTATGCCTAGTGACACTCAAATGGATCTAAAGTTTGAATTATATTACACACTTTAGTCAAGTGCCTAAAATCCCCATGATAAATGGACCCGCACGCTTGATAAACACTCTGAAAGCAAGTGCTGAATTATCCTATGGAAAACAGAAATAGAAAGAGCAAGCAACGTCTTGGGTGTTGAAAAGAAAAGGACGACAAAAGATTATTTTATTTGTTATGGATTAGGTTAAAAAATCTGTTAAAAAAGTTAAATCAATTTCATAATTTGTATGTAAATTTGTATTTTGTCATTTAGTCATGAAGTGTGCAACTTTTGATTGACCGTTAGTCTCATCGCTCAAGCCCTTTAGATTACTTTTTATTTGTATAGTGAATGAAGGATTGAGATGAATGATATATATCATACATAATATGTATTTGCATTCAACACTCAATACTTGATACTCGATACGTTTTTGATTTTTGACAGCTTACATGATTTTTGACAACCTCAGTGAATACAGTCATTTGTTTAATTCTTGCTCAAGGCATTCTATCTAAATTAATACATGGTAAAAATGGTGATAGTGCTTATTGTCATTCAGTATTCAATGACCAATGATCAACGATAAAAGATTATGAAAACATGTCTGAGCACGTTTTGCGGCAGACATTTGTAGTTTGTAGTAGATATGGATTTATAGTAGATATGGATTTCTTGTGATTGGACTCAAATAGTACGTCATACGATTATTTGGCTATTGACTATTTTATAGACTTCGTAGTGTGTTAATGTTACTTCATAATTTGTATTATTGCGTACATACGTATAAAATGTATGATAAGTCATAACGTTTGTATAATGATTAAAAAAAATCTGCATGTAGAAACAGCCCAATATATAAGTAAATAATAATAATATTATTACTCATTTTTCTCATTTTCATGAAATTAGTGATCGATGCTTGGGGTAAAGTTCCAGAGGGTCTTCTTAGTGGCCACGTGAATGCACTTGGTGACTATGACGAATGTGTGGAACTTCGAGCAACAAATGTCACATTTACATCAAATTCCGCTGCTTACAGAGACCTGGAGCCTGAATTTCAAGGTCGCTATTGTCACATTCCTTTCGGCCCAAAACCTCCAACTGCAAAAACTAGAAATTTTAACTTGGGAAATCTTAGAACTGCTGTGTCACCCGGAGAACTTTTGGTACAAGGAATAATAATAATAACAATTATTATAAGTATTTGAGTGAAAGCCCAATGGCTGAGAATAAACATAACGACTAATGATTCATGAATTTTTGTAGGATTTGATGAGTATTCCATTCGGTGCATTGATCTACCCATCCGTAGCAGTTTGTTTTCCTTCTTCTTGTAATCAAGGAAATATCAGTTTGATCCTCACCACATTCTTTGACTTTCTCAATGCAACTCAAGTCCTCAGTTCCAACAGTTTATATCCTCTGATGAATCGAGCAAGTTGCTACACTGATGAGAAACCTGATTTTGACACTGGTGACTACTCCATGCTGTAGGTTACATAATAACTAATAATTAATAATCATATCCAAAGAATATTATTATTATAGTGCAAATTCAAGTCTACATCACAACATTTAAGAATAAAAATTATATAATAATTATTCTCAATTTTTTCAGCGGTCTTTTGGGCTTGATTGGATTTTTGTGCCTTTTGGCTACACTTGTAGATATTGCAATGAGTAGAAGCGCTGGTACTAGCCCCGAAGGAAAACCAAAGAGAAAACCAGGTAAAAATAGTGAAACAATAAATAATAAAAAGCTAAAGCGTTTCAGAAAATGACGAGCTCTATTTTTATAAAATATTTATGAATGTTTTATAAAAACCATTTCAGGCACACCCGCTCAACTTCTTTTATCATTTTCACTCAAGACAAATGTTGAGAAATTTTTGAATACGAGACAGGGTGGAGATAATTTGGGTTGTCTGCACGGACTTCGATTTCTCAGTACACTATGGGTCATTTTGGCTCACACTTGGTATGTTGTGACCTTTCTTCCATCCTGGAACATGGTGGATATGAAAACAACTCATGAAAATTGGACAGTGCTCACCATTCTTAACTCAACAATTTCCGTGGATACATTTTTCGTCATGAGCGGTCTCTTGGTCTCTTACAATGTGTTGAAAATGCTAGAAAAGACAAAAGGTCGTATCAATCTTCCCATGTTTTATCTTCATCGTTATTTGAGGTACTTTTTTATTACACATGACTTTTTACAAGCACATATTGACAGTTTAAAAACATTAAGTAAGAAAAGTTGTACTAACAATAAAATTAAATGAACACAATTTAGGTTGACACCAACATACGCCATTTTGGTCGGGATCATGGCTACTGTTTTCCCATATCTTGGATCGGGTCCTTTTTGGATAATCATGGATAGATGGTCCGGATTTTGTAAAGATTACTGGTGGACTAATCTTTTGTACATAAACAATCTTGTGCATACCGATACAATGGTAAAAATTAAAAAAACAAAACAAACAAGAACAAACTTCGAGCTATAAAAAGAATCAAGTTGTGGATTTTTTATTAATGTATTAATTTTTTACTTGCAGTGTCAAGGAGAAGCCTGGTATTTGGCCAATGATATGCAATTTTACATCATATCACCAATTTTGATCTACCCCTTGTGGAAATGGGATGTTCCAGGAAAAATTTTCTTGGGTATAATCACCGTTCTCTCTGTTATTGCTCCTGGTATTTCTGTCCATCTGTTGGACACTACACCAACAACGATTGGAACAAGGGATTTAGGAAGTTGGTTCCAAGACATTTACATCACACCGTGGTCTCGAGGTCAAACATACATTGTTGGTGTGTGGATCGGCTATATCCTGTTCAAGACGAAGGGTGTCAAAGTTCGGATTCCCATGTTAGTAGTAATTGCAGGTTGGCTCATTTCAACAGCAACTGCTCTGTCCGTTCTCTACGGAATCTATCCTTATTTCGACCCACTCACCAAGATTCCAGATGTTGAGAGGATTTTATACGCTTGTCTTAATCGATTCGGATGGGGAATTTCAATAGCGTGGATTGTTTTTACATGTGTTCATGGCTATGGAGGATTTATTAACTCTTTTCTATCCTGGAAAGTTTTTATTCCACTTGGACGGGTCACATTTTGTACCTATTTGGTTTCCCTTCATCTTCAAATGATCCTTCATCTACAGTTCAGACAAGCCGTCACCTATGACCTTTACACTATGGTATGCATTACTGCAAAACTATTCATCATTCTAATTTATATTATTTAATATTATTGATATGAATCATGATGAACCTTTTTGCGAAATATAATTCATAAACTTTTATTTGTCTTTACGCTTCTTTCTAGACAAATTTCTTCTTTGCTCATGCTGTCATGTCACTGTTGGCTGGATTTATCTGCACAATCACAATGGAGTCTCCATTTATCCAAATTGAAAAATTAATTTTCGCAGGTGAATTATGGATCATGAATCAAAATAAAAATAATACACATAATATGAGAATAATTTTTGTGTTATATGAACTCAAATATTAATGGATGTAAATTTATAAATTTTAGGTGCTGATTCAGGGCCACGAGCACCCAAACCTAAACCACCAGGACAACGATATGGTATTTTCTACAACTCAAATGAAACTATTTTAAATTCCTTTGATAAAAACAAGGAAGAGATTGTGGAAGATACTAATAATAATAATAATAATAATGAGGACAAACCTCAAGTTTAAATTAATGATGATTATTATTTATTATACTATATTTAATGTTTTTTACGCATCAACGTTGGTCTATGTATAATTTGTAATTTATACCCAAATGATATTTTTCTAGATACGATACGTTAAAGACTTGTCAACTACATACATAATTATTTTTGTTTTTTGTGTGATATTAATTTAATGTTTGATGCCTGGTATGTCTGTATTCCGTGCGATGTGAGAATGAGTGTGTACAATGTGTGTATTACAAATATTATTATTTTGACTAATAAAAACTCGATCAAAATTAATTATTAATATAGCGTGTTCAAGAATAATTATAAAATTTGGATAGATTTTTTGTAAATTTATGTGTAACAGTTTCAATAACAGTTTCATAGTTCAGACTTCAGTTTTTTCGTAACAGGAGTAATAATTTTAAGTTTTAAGGGCCTGTCCTAAATTCAATATTTATGTAATAATGATAATGGTCATTATCATCATTATTACATAAAGTGCTATTGTTAATTATAAGCCATCACGATTTTTTTATCATATTATACTTTATGTATGTGTAGTGTGTAGCGTATAGCGTTTTTGACATACAATATCACGCATCATAAATCATTGTGTATTGTGTATAAGAAGTTAGAAGAGTGTCAATTGTCAGACGACAGTTTCAATGATGAGTGGAGCTAATTGAGGTAAAGTTGGGACTATGGAGTATGCTTCACGTAGTTGGTTAATTAACTCTGTGAGTTGCGTCTCTGAAATTTGATTGTGGTGCAGTTCCAGCAGGACTTCTCCCTCTTGGACGCTTTCTCCAGGTTTTCGTCTCAGGATCACTCCAGGCTCAAATTTGACCGGCTTTCCAGGTTGACTTCGACCACAACCAAGAGCATGACATACTTTTGCCACTACCATCGCCTCAATACTCTCCACGTAACCTAAAACATGTAGTAGAATTAGGAATATACATACTACTTTAATGCATACAGAAATAAAATACAATACAACAAACAAATTTTGCATTCATTGTAGATTGTAGGTGACTGGGCATTGGGTATGGATAATATGAATTTTCTGATTACATTATACGCTTCTATGTTACACAGTCCAAAAACTACAAAAACTAATTTAGGCTTCTACGCAATTACTGAAATTGTATCCAACTATTGTACCTAACTATTTTCAGCTTCCCATCAAGAGAAAGAAAAAATATGAGGGTAATTACTAATTTGGCTTTTTTGGTGTAAACTGCTTCATGTATAAAACACACAGCAGCAAACGACCTGTGGAAAATGATGAGTGATGAATTTTAAGGTTCTTTGACTTGAGATTTAAGATTCTTTATCGTTGCATAAAGGACGCAAATAAATGTAAAGACAATCTAAGATTTAAATTGAGGCATGAAAACCCGACAAGAAAACCAACTTTTACATGGAAGAAAGTGAAGGCGAACAATTTCACTTCTCTTTCTAGCAGCATATTTTTTAAGCAGGCTAACTGGATTTTACAGAGAAAACGAGCACTAATTTCCCTTTTCAAACAAACACTTGTATCTCTTATTCTACGTATGGTATGTTATATCATGGTGAAAAGGCAACAGGAAGAATAAACAGGATTGTAATCTTGTTTTGCTTAGTAATTACTACGACTAGACTAATAACGGACTGACTGACTGCATGATGCACTGAAAATTAAGATGATGAAAGGACGTCAAAAACCAAGTGTCGAGTGTCGTGTGGTTAGAGAAATAAACATGTAATTAAATGTCTGTCCGTAATTGATTGCCCGAGTGTCTTTAATCTAGGATTTTTCATGCATAAAACCACGGCGGAGAATTTATTCTCTGAAATTAGTCAAAAGTAAGAAACTATTAAATTAGTTTCTCGGAAGCCTGTTGCCTCTATTCGGTAATATGTATAATATGCTGTATAGCTCCAACAAAATCTTTAGAAATTGAGAGACTTGACCGACTAAATGTAAAAACTTCAAAGTCGCAGAATCCCAAACGCAAAATAAAATTGAGAAACTACTGCGCGCATTAATTATTAATTATTAATAATTGGTAACTGATTGAGAAATTAATTGAGAAATGAAGAGAAAAGTGTAGAAAGTAGAATTATAATGATATTTGATTAACAAATCCCATTAATTTAACAAATTATATTTCAAGTTTGAAATTTTCTATATTATGGATTATGGCGTCAATAATTTTTCTAACTTTTTTGAAAATGTCAAAGTTGAGCCCAAAGTTAACGTCACGATGCAAACACGTTTTTTCTTTCCTCATAGTTCTTATCTATAGATAAATATACGTATTGTAGGTTACTAATCTAATCCAGTCATCGGCATCATCATAATATCATCAAGTTAAATAAAATAAAGTTAAAAATCCTCACTTCGTGACGATTTTGTATCGCCTTGAAAGCAAAAATGCTTTAGGCTCCGGATGCGA
>JAQGBH010006916.1:0-11757 GCA_034698265.1 Sminthurinus aureus
GTTTACTCAAGTGGTAACCATGAGATTTTGCCATTTTTCATGCGCATTTTGTGGCCGTGTTGAAATGGAGTTATCCAAGGTGTCACTGTCAGATGCACTTCTGATATTCACTATGCAAAATGCACCATCTTTCTGTTATCTTCCACATTCAACATTGTTTGGATCTATCTACAAAGTACATCAATGCACAATACACGATGCAAAATGAAAATAATATTTTGATCCAGGAAAAACATGTTGCATGTTGCATGAAAATTATTATTATTACTGTCATTATTTAGGAGCAACTTTATTATCTTTAATATTTTATGGCTCGATGTCATGTCAGGTCATGGTGAATGGCGAAATTATACTGTAGTAAAATTGAAATTGAATGGAATTTGAAGAATATAAAATATGCCTAAACACTAAAGACTAAAGAATAAAGTATGCAGTATGTAGTGTTACTAAAAGGTTCATTTTGTTTGATTTCAACTGATACACAGATTAATTAAAAACAGCTGAAATGTCACCAATTTTTCATTCCAAATAAAAATTTGTAAATACCTTTCAGATTCGAAATTCCTTGACTTTGATTTTTTCATCCATTTTCCTTTGACTCCCTATTTTTGCTTTTTAAAACCTCGTGCCAAAATATTCGTGCTTTTGAAAATCAATTTAATTTATTTTAATTTTTACAGCTGGCACCCACTCCGAGTAGTAAAAGGAGTAGGTCTCCTTCGTTGGGCGGCAGACCGCCATGGATTGACAGAGAACAGGCTACCAGAATGAAAATCCCACACACGTTCCAGGTAAATCATTAATAAATCATAAAAAACACAATCCTGTTATTTTCATGTTACTTTTGACTTTTGACTCTTGACTCTAGTTTTCTAATGTAAATGAATTTTGGTTCCTAATCTACAATATTATTATTATTATTTTGTGATTTTCATGAAACACTCCAGGTCCACTCGTACATGAGACCAACAGTTTGCCATTTTTGCCGAAAACTCCTCAAAGGTGTTTTTAAACAAGGTCTCCAGTGTAAAGACTGTAAATATAATGCACACAAAAAATGTACGACGAGTATTCCAAAGGACTGTCCTGGAGAAGTCAAGGAAACTTGTGGTAAGTAAAACTATGATTTTCTTTTTCATACCTTTTTTTACTTTTTCTCATTTCACATTTCACATCATATTTCATGCTCTTTAAAACTTTAAACTAAAGACGATTGATTGTTGATATCAGAGTCCCTCATGACTCACAACTCGAAACTCACAACTATTGATCATTGATTATTGATTCAGAAGAAAGCAAATTCAAATCATATCAAGATTAAGATCAGAAATCAAAACATTGAAAAAATGAAACTTTTTCCATTACTATTTTAAATTCTAATCGTACACGAAACGTTTAATGTACTTTTTTCTTCTGCTCCACAAATTCCATGGTCCATCATAATACTAAAATTGTTTCCGGAGTTTCAGTTCAAAATGGTGCGATTGGATTGTGGTGTATTACGCATGGATTGTGGATTTTGGATTGTGTATCATCTTCCTTTTGCATTGTGTATGTGTGTATCTTTTGTATATTTTGGTGCTATCGGTTTTGTTGATGGTCGTGGCACTGAATGGAATTGAATGGAATGGAATTGAACTGAGCTGAACTGAAACGGAAACCATTTTGTGACCAAGTTTAAATGCAAAATACATAGGGATTTAGAGGTGAAGAAGCGGCACGCCGAAGAAAAGCACACCATCATAAATACACATACAGATTAAAGATAGCTACGATATATATCGTAAATATAGAGGATTGGAGGAAAATAGAATTGGAATTTGTGGTCATTCGACCAAACTCCGAACTCAAAACTCCAAACTCCAGATTCGGTCTACAAGTAAAGCTGTCTAAACCCAACTTTGAACTACTTATAGAAACTTGCCCGTTCTCCGTTCTATTCACAAAAACTAGTAAGCTGAATCCCACAACTGTAATGTGTACTGACTATCTGTATACTTTACAACAGTGTCTGTAGGCTGTAGGCTATAGTTTATAATGTAGAGTTGAGAATGTATGTTTTGTGCATGGTGTATAAATGTGAATGCGTATCAAAGGATTTGACTTTATTCAAGGAATGATGGATGCTGAGTTTGAGTAGGGAGAACAGGAAGAGCAGGAAGAGCTTGAGGAAATCTCACAAGTTCATATCTGCATGAATCCATGAAATTCACAGTACACTTAAAATAGTTGAAATGCATCACGGAACTCATTCAAATTGACGCTGGCTCTGACTCTCACTTTACTTCTTCCAGCATCCAGCTTTCAGTTTTTTTCCATTCATTGCGGACATTGATTTTCATTCAGATATTGACTATTGAGTCAAATTTTATAAAAATTCAATTGCATTCAACTTTTCCATCAAAAATCCGGATCCAAATCCAAATCTCAAAGATTTGGATTCAGATTGGGATTCAAAAATCCCTTTTTTTCTACCGGAGGGGATGAAGGAAAATCTTGATTTCTCAATCTTTTGAGCTACTGCTCTATTTATTCTTTGTACAATATTTTCTATAGGCATTTTACACATTTTGTGATAATACTTTCCATTTTGAAAAAAGTGGTTCAAAATTCAAAATTCGCTAAAGCTGCTAGTTGTTGGTTGTGGGTTGGCATTTTGACTTGTCCTGTTTTTGCGCCCTTTGGTACTAGTTTTCTGATTTGTCAACTGCATTAATACAGGAACAAGACTTTTCTGGAGGCCAAAGTACAAAATACAAATGTACCAAAATAAGTCGGTCGTTTGCACCCTTCTTTTATATATGTATACGTATGCTTAGAGAGCTTAGAGCTTTAGGCTTCTCTGCAAGGATGGAAGAGGCAGGAGGAGAAGAAAAAGTTTTCTACAGTGTCAGTACACAGCACAGTCAATTTGTACATTCTAGATTATGCACTATACACTATACACATTTCAAAACATGTACGTTTTATACATGTTTATCAAGTAGCAAGTTATCAAGTACTTTGGCAAAGTAAGGAGAAAGTACAGAGTCTACAGTCCCACAGTGAGGAGAAAGTCCGTCCTATTTGTGTACAGTATACAGTATACAGTGTACAAGTTGCCGGTTAAGCCTGTCCTAAAATAGCAAAGAAGGACTTGAAGCTCCAAACTCCAAACTCCATCAAACATCAAACTCCGTACGCCGTACAATCTCCACGCTCAGCACTCAGCACTCAAACTGACGATGAGAAAACTAGGAAATTGGGAAACTGGGAAACTGGAATATTGGGAATTCAATCCAATGTTAGTCGATACACTCATGCAAAATGCGTATATAGAGATAAGATGTGTACATTGAACATTGTACAGTGTGCAGTATACAAAATACGCAGTCAACAGTTCAACTTGCTTTGGTTTTATACGGACATGGAACTTGGACTTTGAAACATTTCCGACTTGTACAAAGTACAAATCTACCAAGAAATACTTTTATCTATTTCTCCTTCTCTTTCCTCTTCCTTTTCCTTTTATCTCCGCCCTTCTATTTCTCTTCCCGTCGTGATCATGCTGCTGAAAATTATTGTGTTTGAAAAGATGCAAATTTCATACTGTACACTGTACACTGGAGATAGTATCACCACTCACCATTCACCATACAACGCACAAGTGAAGTAGAACGCAGAACTACTGAGTGTTGATTCTTGATTGTGGTGTGTGGAGAAACCAGATTTGGTGCGTGATTCAGTGTACACTAAACTGTTAATCTCGCAAAACTCAACACAGTCCTCTGTCGTATGTCGTACTATGTGCGTGAAAAGTGTAAAGTCTCAAATTTCAAATATCAGTCTCAGTTGATATGCCTTTTCCTTTGCTTTATCCTTTATCCTTTCTTCTTTCTCTTCCGTCACTTGTCTCGTTATCCTCCTGGAATAAAAAGTATTTATTGTAGTGCTGTCTGCTATCTGTATTCCACTTGGAGTTGTCATTGTGTTCAGGATTTACGTAGAAAAATAGTGGGAAAAATGAAAGTGAACCGGACTTTGGATTTTGGATATGTACGAAATAGAAAATAGAAAATATAAAATAAAACAGGAAAGAAGAAAACGAAAAAAAAACATATTTATCTATTTTTACATAAGATTCTTTTGTCTTTTATCTCTTGTAGATATTTGTGTTGGTTGTTGGTATCTCCACGGTTTCTGATTCTGATTTCAATGCATGTGTAAAGTATAACACGTAGCCGATAGTCAATAGACAGTATTCGATATTCGATAGTCTACTTGAGACTGCAGTTTCTGCTAATTTTTTGCTCCTTGAAGAAAATTTTAGTCAGCACTTCTTTTTCCTTTTCAAGATATATTTCATAGAGAATAGATAGGAGACTGGAGAGTTTGGTGAGACAAGAGAAAAGGCGGAAGGGAAAAGGTCCATAAAATATAAAACGTTAGACGTTAGAAGTTAGACCTCTAAAACTAACATGATAAACTAGAAGATCAATTTCAAATTTCTGGATTCTAGATTCTCGATTCCAGAAAAAAATATGATTAACGAGGTAGCAACGAGAGCAAGATGAAAAAAAGAAGCGTATGAAAACGAGTACGGGAACAAACAAGAATACGAATACGAGGTGAATAAAAATTGAAAGGAGGATGAAAATTCTGCTTTTGTTCTTGTTCTCTTTCCCTTTAGTTTTCTTGTTTGTTCTTCGGAGCATCACAAATCACAATGCATAGGATAATATGGGAAATATGCTTTAATAATTATATGTGTGCTCTGTATTCTAGATTCTGCATTCCAGACACTAGACTCTAGGCTCTAGATTCTAGACTTCTTTACGAATATAAATTTGAATATGCACGCAACGTAATCCTGAAAACAAACAAAGAGCAAGTCTCATCAATTAACCAGAACTGGCAAGTGGAAATTCGCGGGTCAGAATCCGAGACGAAAACTTTGATAAAACTTTCTCCACCATTAATGTATCACATGTAGAATGGAGAATGGAGAATGGAGACTATAGAATATAGAATTTAGATTAAGTCGAGACTCTACATTCTACACTCTAGAAACTAGAATCTAGATTATAGAATCCAGACTGCAAATTACAGATTTGTATAGCAAGAGAGCGGAATGAACGGTGAAGAGAAAATCCGCCTTCCGATTCTTTACTCTCAACTCTCAACTTGTGCAGATCCAAACAAACATGGATATACAATATACAATGCAAAGGCATGGCTAAAATGGATACAGATTTCCTATTTTGATATTTCAAAGTTTCTACTCCTACTAGAGAATTATGCATATTGTATGTTGTACATGTATGTGCAAAGGATTCCTAAATCACATCATATGCTCACTACATTTAGATTTGGACAGTCTGCTCCAAACTCGAAACTCCAAGAGCTCTATGAAAAGTTGTAATGTAGCTCATGTTTTGTATTTTGTACATTGTATTCTTTTCTGTTTTTGTATCTCTGTACTTTGTACTGTAGACGCTGTAAAATTACATGGAAAATACGAGTAAAAGAGAAAACAAAAAAGTGAAAGTGTCAAGAACCAAGAACCAACGTCTTTGTTTCAAGAAAAACTTGCCTTGCACTTGAATTTGATCTTGGGTCTTGGGGTACGATTTCCGCCCCTTTTTCTCGTTTCTATTTTTTCTAAGCTACTCGATCTTCTCAAGTACGAGTAAAGAGTAAATGTACAAGCACAAAAGTACAAATAGAGGGAAACGATACAGAAAAACACAAAGTACAAAAGAAGCGGATAGAGCGCAGAGGGTACAAGGAGAAATAATCTCTTGATATTGGTCCACTTGAGTCTCTAGACTAGAGACTCGAGACTCAAAACTTGAGACTCGTTACAACATGTTGATTGATGATCTTTTATGAACCACATTTCATGCTCCAGTTCCAGCTCCAGCAGAAAGCACTAGAAGAAAGATAAAAGCAACAATCAGGGCAAGACACTTGATCATTTATCCCAATTTTATCTTGTTTTGTTTTTGTCACCTTGGTCGAGCGAGAGACTGGATACTCGATACTCGATCAAGTGATCAATGTTGACATTTTGGTATAAAATGAGTCCGTGTGAAAAAATGGTGCAATGAATAATATGAAAGCAACTGTGTGAAATTAAAAGTTTTACGTTGCTGAAAGAAAATGCTTAAAAATTTTACAATTTGCTTGGAATTTGAAATTTAGAGTTTAGTGTTTATTATTTATTACTATTCCACCGGACTGTGTCATGATTGTAAAATTAGAGATTAGAGCTGACAAAAAGAGTTTTTCATAGATAATGAGTTGCGGGTGCAATAAAAATTGGAGATTAGAGAGAGGAGTCAGAATTTTCCATGTAGAGTGTAGATTGTGGAGCAGATGAGTAAAATATGGAATATAGAATACATTACAAAATACAAATACTACCAGTTGGATGCTGGATGTTGTATGTAGAATGTGGAGCACCAGATTGTATACATAAAAGTCCAAAATCTAGAATCGTGCCAACCCTAATTCCAATCCCAGCTGGGAAGACTATATGTTATGTGTGTTTGAAGCTGAGGTTGTTCTTGTTCTTTATCATCTGTCTTGTGTCTTGTGTCTTGTAGCTCGTTCCGTGTTCTGTGTTCCATGTTCATGTCCCTTGTAGTAATTCGCCTTGTCTTGAATCTTGAGTCTTGAGGTAGTTGAGTAGCCTTCAACTAGTGAGATTAGATTAGGGATGAGTTCAACTTGATGTCACTTACATCCATGTTCCACTAGACTAAGAACCAAGAACTAAGAAGGCGTGTTCCACGACGATGACTATGACGAGGACGAGGACAACAACCAACAACCAAAAACCAACTGGATGAAAAGTGGAAAAGTAACCGAGAAAAAAACTAGATTCTAGATTCTAGAATCTAGAATCTAACGCTCTAGATTGCAGATTGCAGATCTAGTTAAACTGTACGGATGTTGTCTAGACTCTAGACTCTAAACTCTAGACTATGTATTCTGTATTCTGTTTGGAGCATGGGCGACGTAATAACCCTTTAAACACAGGAAGGAACTAGGACAGTATAATTAAACAGACTTCTGTACATGTCAGACTCATTTTCTATTTCTCCAATCTCCAAGCTCCAAGCAAAATATTTTCCCCTATATCCTCAATGCTCAATGCTCAATGCTCGTAGTAGTAAAACATAAAAAATCTACTTCTCTGGATTCTGGATTTGATAAATATTGTATAATACTTTTAGATATACAAATGGTTTTTCCTTGATTTTTTTCCATGTTTTCTTCGACTCCTGCGATTCCTTGATTCTTTCTTTCTTTCTTCTTTCATTTCTGTCATGACTCATGATATAATAAAATTGCAAGTCGTAAAACTGTTATCTGTCACTGACCATTCCATTGACTTGACTTGCTTTTTTTTGGGTTAGTTTGGCTTGACTTGACTTGCCTTTATTTTGTTTGAGTTGTACTGAAATTTATTGATTCAAGATGAACTGGATGGAAGTTGGGAAAAACATGATTTTATTAGTATTTTGTTATCTTTGTACATTCTACACTCTACACTGTACATTGTCATCAGAATAACTTTGATTTTACTTTTACTACTTTATATTCTGCGTCTTTTCCTCTGCAGCTTTTCTCCCGTTTTCCCCATGTTATACTGTCTTAATACTTGCATAGTAATTTCCATACTCCACACCATGTTTTTTAAACAACTAAAACCTCCACTGAATCTATCAATTTAAAGTTCAAGTTTTACTACATACGAGATGGTTTTTATAAATGCTGTTTTTAAACAGTTTTTAATTATTTTAGTATTTAGTACATTTTGTTCCGACTTGAGACTTGAGACACGGTCTGTTTTTATTCCGTATACGGAGGATTAAGAAATAATATACATAATATAATTCCAACTGTAAACACTCGATAATCTACTTATTAATAGTTTTGGTTAAGTAGTTCAGTCAGTATTGTGCGATTATCTACATGAATTTTGCTTATTTCAAGTTCTATCACGAATTTGGTAAGCTTTTTTATCTTAATTCCTTTTTGAAAAGTTCTTGTGTAAAAAAGTTTCAGCGTCTTCCTTTACCTTAAAATTTTGATAAAAAGTACACAAAGGTAACAAAAAGTTGTAGTTGTAGATTGTAGATTTTAGGAAAATGTTTTTTGTTTTTGAAAGGAGTTTAAAGTTTTCTTTTAAATTAAAGTACGGTATAAAAAGAAGCTGTGAGGCGTAATTTTACTGGTTGCTTTGAAGTTAAAGCTGGATTTGTATTCATGTTACCTAATTCCTATGACGCATTTCGCGGGGAAATGAATTAGCTTGAAATTTTTCAAAACTTCTTGATTAAAAGCTTCCGGCTTACTTCCGGTGGTCCGATATCTTGGCTATAAAGTTTTAACTTTTAAAAGTATCTGAAAGTTTTGAATTTTGAGAAAAGCTAATGCATTTTCAACTTTTAACCAGTTGTGTATTTAAGTAAATAATATGAAAGATGAGATGGAAAAATGGGGTAAAATGATATTTTATAATTTGTATTATTTATTATGTCTTTGATTTTAATGGACAACAGGTGAAAATTCAGTTGGAGATCAAGAGAGTTTTGATTTGGATAAAGATGTCTCAATTGGAAGTCGTGATAGCAATGAGGGGATTGAAGATGATTCCGATGACTCTGGATCACCCACAAGCTACAAAGATGCACAGGTAATTATTTATTATTATTTTTATTATTTTTCAATCATTATTTACTTACAATTTCAATTATATTTTATAAATTATAAAATTATAATATTTAACATTTTCTAAGCGGTTCAGTTCAAAATTAAAAACAATAATAATAATTATTATTATTATTAAAATAAATAAAATAAAAATATAATATTTTTTATTCCAGCCAAATGGAAATGTAACTCCAATTTTGGTAAGTCAATCTTGTACTAAATCTTTTACATTTCATTTTTTACTGTTTTGTGCACGGACTCTTGAGATTCTAAAACAAATGGCACCCAAAACCCAAATCAGCATTTTCTTGCTCATCTATGGGCTGGGGTATAAAAATCAAAGGAGTAAACCCGAGGACAGAAAAATCTAAAATCTAAGCGAGCTTTCTACGTCATCAAAATCATGGTTAGAAATCAGCAGAGTGTCTCCTGATTTGTATTTTGTATTTATACAAGCAAAGAGACAGAACCTCACATTATGTCATCCTGGTCCTCGTCATTCGTCATTATTGCCAGCAGTGAATCCAATCCAATCCAATCCAAACCAATCAATACCAAATGCAAAATACGTGCATCATATACATTTAATATGTTTCAATCAAAGCGTTCACACTTACTTTTCTCCTGCTGTTCCAAAATAGACAGTAGAAAGTAGAAAGTAGACAAATACAATAATTCTCCCTTCCACACCTTTTCCCTTGTCCTCCTCAAATTTCCTATTTAGTTTTATAGTGATTAGTTTGAGTTTTGAGTGAGTAAGTTGTGCATTGTGCATTGTGTATTGTGTAAGCACCTCGACCGTCGAATGCCGAATTTTGAATACCTTAGTCTGCTTAGTCTTTGTCTCTATTGTCTTTTCTCTTCTGTGTACTTTCACACACAATAATAATAATACAGAGTGTACCTGGACTGGCCATTAGGGAGACTAATGACCAGGCTCACATTTCACCAGCTTTTGTTTCACAACGTGGTGTTCCTGGTGCTTGGTGCCTGCAGCAGTCGTATATGTACATTTGAATGTATAGGAAACCTGTTTCTGGCACTGGTACCATAGCATTGTCTTTGTCTTTACCTTTGCCATTGCCAGCTGCCAGATATTCCTGATATTCCAGTAGTGTAGACTGTAGATTATAGATGTATTATATATCTATGTTATGTGTTATGTGCTATATGCGCTCTCTCTACTCTTTACGATACTCCTTTCCTTTGTGTGTAATCCTAATGAATGCAAGTGCTAATTAATTGTCTGACGTGATGTCATACGTAATACCAGAGTAATTACTCGAGTCCCTATTATTTCGCTTGGGAGCTCCGAGCTCAGTGTTCAGTGTTCAGAGTTTGAAGCTTGGAACTTGGAGCTTGGAGCTTGGAACTCCATGTAAATGAACATATGAGTACATACTGGTATCTCATCTCGATTCTGGGTTCTAGATTCTAGATATACCAATGCTCTGTACACAATGCACATGGAAAATAGTGTGTGATCTAGTACTCCGCAACGAATCGACTTTTCGAACGACTTCGACTTGACCGGCCTTCGAATCGAACAATTAGTCGATTCGACATTTCGAACAACTGTGACGTCATTGTTCGATTCGAAGTCGATTCGAGGCTTTCGACTCGACTGTTCGGTTCGACTGTTCGACATCCCCGTTGACTTTCAGATTCTCCTTTCACTTCTGAAAAACGGCTAGTGGCGTCCGAGTTCGCTCATGTTGTTCCATGCATTGAATGGCATTTACATTCAATTTACAATCACACATTACACAATAAAGTTTGTAACTTAATTGTATAATGTGGGAGGAGGAGCTTCCGTCTCCTCCTACTCCTCATGTTAAATCATGACGTAAACTGTAGTATTTTACGTAGATGCGTAACAATTAAATAAATTTTGCTAACTTTTAGTGTTTAGTTTTTAGAAATAATCCAAATTTTAAATTTAAAACTTATTAACAAGTCTCGTTTTTTGTCAATTACAAGTGTTGTGGCTTTTGTAGCCTTATTATGGTTGAAATTGCTCCTCGGAAACTTAAATATCACTAATTAACTATTAATTATTAACTCTAAATAAGAATAATAAAAATTTGAGTTCTAAAACTTTCGTGAATGTTGAATGTGACTAAAAACTTGTACCTGGTTAAAACCGTTAGTATTTTACAGCACAAAATATTGAACACAACAAAAATGAGCGTAGAAGAAAATATTTAGAATTGCAGTAACTCTTAGTTGCAAGCAAAAAAATTGATATTTTATCCGGTCGACGGGCAAAATAAAAACAGTCACAATATTTTTTCTACTGCAATTTATTAATGTCTCAAAATAGATGAGATTAATAAAAGTTGACGGTAACGACCACATTTACTAAGTTTTAATCTCATGAAGGCCTTTTTGGTCAAGTAACAAGAAAATGTCATAGCTGTTTTACCATTTTTATGCATCCATGTAAAATACTGGACTTCAAAAAGTGCGTTAAAGTGGCAAGTGGGAGGGGTTGTGACATCCTCCTCCCACACAATGTGAATAAATTACACATTTTATGACTTTATTATGAAATGTGTGATTGTAAATTGAATGTAAATGCCGTTCAATGCATGGAACAACATGAGCAAGCTCTGACGCCACTAACCGTTTTTGTCAAGTGAAAGGAGAATCTGGAAGTCAACGGGGATTTCGAACAGTCGAATCGAATAGTCGATTCGAAAGCTGCGAATCTACTTCGACTCGACTAGTGACGTCAGAATTATTCGAAATGTCGACTAGTCGATTCGAAAGCATCGACTAACTTTCGAATCGAACAACAAGTCGAGTCGATTCGAGTCGTGAGGAGTACTAGCTGAAATAGAGTGGTTTAAAGACGGATCAAATAGGCGCTATTGTGATTCTCTGACATGAGATGTCTCACGTGTCGCGCTCCATTTGAATGCTCATCATGTACATTCGTAGCACCCAAAATCCACTTAAATACAATTAAATGTAATAACTTTTTAAATACTCAGCGGATCTTTACCAAATTTGTTTTAAAAATTCAGAAACATGTACAAGAACAGTGCCTAC
>JAQGBH010006917.1:0-11756 GCA_034698265.1 Sminthurinus aureus
CGTAGCAAACTACCCTACTACGCTGAGCAGATCCGTCCGCCTGTCCGTCCGTCCGTCTGTCCGTCCGTCCGTCCGTCTGTCTGTTAACCCGCATGCGGCCCGCATGGCTATCTCTATCTATAACATTGTGCGCCGCAGGCGGAACAAGTCATCACTGAAAAAAGTGGACAAGTTTATTATCGACCAAAACTGGCTATTTTTCAGTGATCACTGAAAAATAAGTCGTCACTGAAAAATTAGTGATCACTGAAAAATTACTGAAAATGGACAAGTTTATTATGGTCCAAAATAAGTAACTTTTCAGTGATCACTGAAAAAATAGTCGTCACTGACAAATTAGTGATCACTGAAAAATTAGTGATCACTGAAAAATCACTGAAAAATGGACAAGTTTATTATGGTCCAAAATAAGTAATTTTTCAGTGATCACTGAAAAAATAGTAGTCACTGAAAAATAGTCGTCACTGAAAAATTAGTGATCACTGAAAAAAGTGGACAAAATGGACAAAATCAAGGATATCGAGATAAAATGGACAAAATGGACAAAACGGACAAAGTGGACAAAATCAAGGATATCTAGACAAAATGGACAAAGTGGACAAAATGGACAAAATGGACAAAATGGACAAAATCAAGGATATCGAGATAAAATGGACAAAATCAAGGATATCGAGATAAAATGGACAAAATCAAGGATATCGAGATAAAATGGACAAAATGGACAAAATCAAGGATATCAAGACGAAATGGACAAAATGGCGGGAAATTTGAAAAGTCTAACTGTGCCCCATGTTTAGTGATTACTATGGAAGTCTCACTTTTCCCCATACTCGGTGATTACTATGAAAGTCTCTCTTTCCCCAATGGTCACTGATTACTATGAAAGTCTCACTTTGCCCCATACTGCGGTTACTATGTTTGCCATGATGTTGCCAGCTGCACTACCCTAGCGCGATGAAGTATTCAGAAAGCGCTTTAAAATCGTGCATTTGCCACGATTTAGATTTTTGTAAAAATTGAGATTTGAGATTTGAGATTCTAGCTGTTTTGGATTTTGGATAATTTTTATTATTCCTAAATATTTTGTTACTGCTTGTCAAATTAAGAATCGCCGGATCGTCAAACGATTAAGTTTATAATACTAAGAACAGGATTAAAATCAAGGTAAGCAATCCAAACTTTTTTTTGCGTGTGCACATTTCACATTTCAATTCATTGAAGTTTAAGTTTTTGGGGCTGGTAAAAGAATCAAAATAATAATTGCCCACAGTTATTCATGACTGATTTATTCACTCAAACAAAATTCAGATAAAATAAAATAATCAATATTCGGTTCAATTTTTTATTCCTTTTTATTTTCTAGAAGTCATTTGGAGAAATGAGTGGGTCAAATCAGAAAGACGAGTCGAATGGTCCGTCATCTCATGGTCATTATAATGTGAGAATGCACTCACCTGTAATTTATTTATGGTTTAATTTATTATTATTTTTCAAAATTTGGACCGTAGTAAATTATGATGCTGTGACTTTTAAATGTTGTATTTCATATTTGATTTCGCAGTTGAGGTCTTTAGACTGCGCTGATGAAATGGAAGGTACAGAATCAGTGGATGGAACTTTGGTGAGTTATTTACTTGTAACCAATTGATTTATAATTCCTCCTTTTAATTTTTCCATCTGCTATAAATTTTATCCTAAAATAAATAATAAATATTTAACATTGTACAAAATGAGTACCTAAATTGGAATTTTATGCCTTGATTTTTGTGAATTTTGTAGAAGAGAACTTTGCAACCTCATGGGTTTTATGTCGATCCACACACAAAGAAGATCAAAATGGAGTGTGATTATGTTCCTAAAATTAAAGAAGAACCAGTTTCAGATGTTCCAATTTCTGAAATTAAAGAAGAACCAAAGTCAGATGACGAAGAAGAACAGAAATTTCAGCCATCGGTGGACCAAAACGAGGTAAATCACAAGACACAAGAACTGTTATTTTAATTACTAATTAATTTTTAATTGTACCTGAAAATTTGCATTTTTTTGCCAATGCTCTCAATTCAATGGAATTTTTTTTTTACATTTTATAAATTGCCAACAGTCAAGTAGTCACAAAAGCAGCCAAACCAAAGATAGTCATTTAAACAGAGTTTTGGATGGTTTGTTGATCACTTTGGATGCTCATCTTTATACAACACAACTTGTGGCAAGCGAAATTCCGTCTCGTCAAAATTTAGCCTCAAAGATTCAAAAAGTATGTACAAAAATTTTATATTTAATGTTAGTATTTTTAATTGAGTAGAGAGAAAATAATAATGATAATAATAGTGACTGGCGTTTACACCAAACTTTGTGTATGCTGAACAGCACGAATTTGAAAGTCAAACTCTCTTTTGTATAACACAAATAAATTTTAACTTACAGATAAGAGAAGAATTAGATGAAGATTTTAATGGCACAGGAGAAGAAGTGCAGTCAAATGTTGAGCAACCAGAAAATCAAATTGTAACTGAGCCAATTCAACAAAATAACATTTTGTTGACATGTGTCAATAAACAAAATTTAAACTTGTATAAAATTCCACGTCAAGATCTAGTTTCCACGATTCAAAAAGTATGTACTTCAATTATTATATTTATGAGATATGATTTTTTTTTAATTAGTTAATAATAATATTAATAATTATTATAACTAGTATTTACATATTACAAGCCCAAGCTTTTGTATCAATTTTGACTTTAAAATGTTATGAATATAACGAGTCAATTTCAATTTACAGATGAGAGAAGATTTAGATACAGAATTTAGTGACACAAGACAAGAAGAAAAACAAGTAGAAGAGCAGTCAAATGTTGAGCAACCAGAAAATCAAGCGGAAAATCTGTTGGTAATTAAGCGAATTAAATATATAATGAAATTTTTGTGACGAGTTTTAACAAACTGAACAAACTAAAGTTGAGATGGTACTAAAGTTTTATTTTTTATTATGTTAGGATGGAGCTGGAGATGAAGAATTAGAATTTGATGAATTGACTAATCCCATGCTAAATGAAAAGGTAAAAACACTTCCCCTACCTTAAAAATAGCCCACACGTAACAATGATGCCAACTCAATAGTCGAAAACAATTATTTTTTTTTGTCTTGTTCCAGTAAATTTTAATGAATAACAATGATATTATGAACAATTATTAATATTAATTACCATTAAATAGTTGTAACCTTCTTTTTTTAGATTGTCAACTTACTTTTAAAATATTTGGACAAAAGCTCATTAAAATCCTGTCGACTGGTCTGTACATTTTGGGATGAAAAAGCAAGTAGTATTTTGTTTGAAAATAGTTTTGTTCAAATTCCATCCAATTTTTATCCTGATTTCAATCCAAAGACTAAAGACGAAAAGATGGCGATTCTTGATGAGTTGAAAGAGCGGTTTTCAAAATTTGGGAGCATATCAAATATCATTATGAATACTCAGTCTGATGTGGATATCTTTAATGGTTTGAAAATGTTGGGGGAGCAAGTCCAAAATATTAAAATCAATCTGTGGCCTGGTGATTTCCGTTCTTATTCTCCAGTTCTTGACAGAATAATAAGAAAATGTCCAAATTTAAATTATTTGAAGGTTCATCAAAAGAAAGAAGAAAAAGGTGTGAATTCTAGTGTGAAACGAGTCTTTGGATTAGCGTTGATGACAGCTTGTAATGAATATCAAGGGAAAAATAATGCACCTCGTGAACATGGATTCACCGTCTCTGAACTAGTTGTTGGTCTTGCTATAACTATAGGAAAGCAAACATTTTGTAGTGCACACTCGAAATGCTTTTTTTCTATGCAACTTGCCGTACAAAAAAATTCAACGTCCTTGAAACCGCGAAACCCGGAGAATTCAAAGCCCAAATTGAGAAATAAGATTTGTGAATTTCTTCCTTTTGTCAAAAGTGTTTGATTAAATTTCTGCTGTTTTAATTTGATTGTCTCTTCGTTTGATTAATAATTGGTGTCAAAATGAGTTCAAGAAGAGCCTCTTTGCGTTCTGGACGAGTAAGTCAACCTTTTTATTCATAATTTTTGTTTGCTTAACGTTGATCAAAAATTCGTCTAATACATTTTACGCTGATTATAAAAATTACCATGTTCTAAATTATCCCCATGGTTTATTCTAAATACATGATAAATTATCAATCGTCTTTGCATTAGAGTGTTTTATTTTATTTCAGACGTCAAAATTCAAAGCTGTTACATTTGGAATATGTTGACGCTGACGACAGAACATTTTCTGTCAAGTTTGGACTCAATTCGACTTGATTTTTATGGGCATTTTGAGGAGTGCAAAGTGGTCAAAGTAGAAAAAAATGTAAAGTTTTTCTGTGACTTTGACGTCGTTTGAGATTTTTGTGCACTTTTGTTTACTTGCTTTGTACAGTAAAAATCATATTGTGCAAAAACTATGCAGAATGCAAGTTAGACAGCTGACGACTTTGCCAAAAATCATCAGCATAAAATTCTCTACCACATGATACCATTTTAAGGACTTTTCAGAGCATTTTGATTTTTTCTGAAAATGGTATCAATCGTTAGAGAATTTTATATAGATAATTTTTGCCAAAGTCATCAGCTGTCTACTTTGCATAGTTTTTGCGCAACATGATGTTTACTGTAATAAAATGCAAACAAAACTACATATACAAATCCCAAACGACGTCAAAGTCACACAAAAACTTTAAATAATTTTTCTAAATTGACCACTTTGAGCTCGTCAATTCAAGTTGGATTGAGTCCAAACTTGACAGAAAATGTTGTGTCATCAACCTCAACATACTTAAATTGTAAAAGCTTTGGATTTTTACGTTTGAAGTAAAATTAAACACCTTACTTTGCATTTTGTTTCAGACTGAGTCAAGCCAAAAAGATGGAAATGGTGCGAACGGGAATGGTAAATCTTCAAATGAATCGGAGTTGAAGATATTTAAGAAAGTAAAATTACAACAGGTAAAATTAGTTTCCATTTAAATAATCATTTACGATTCAGCGGCAGACAAAAAGTACTTTTTTGTACAAGCAAAATATAATTTTTTAATCTTTTTGAAACAATTTTCATGTGTAAAAGGATGTGAAAATGAAGGAGGTGGAAGGAAATGAAGCTGATGTCCTGGTTGATAATTCTTTGAATCCGTTGCTAATGGAAGATGTAAGTAAAAAGTATTTTCTAGAATCTATCCAGATTCTGATATTAAAATAACTTTTATTCATAATTCATAATTCATGAACTCATAAAAAAGTACTTAAAATAAAATGATAATATTTTTCATACTTTCAAACATTTTCCTGATTTGACAGACTCTTTCCCAAATATTGATGTGTCTGGACATGAATTCTCTCAAAAATGCCCGAGAAGTTTGTAAAATGTGGGAGAAACAAGGAATGCAAACAATGTTCAAAAGAGGAATTTATTTTGCAGTCCCCTCAAAATTCTATGATCTCGCTCCAAGAGCTCAAAGATATGAGAAAAGGGAAATTAAAAGTTTTATTATCAAAAGAATGAGCAAAATGGAAAAGATTTTCATCAAGCAAGAAAAAGATGTTGAAATATTCCGATCCCTTGGAATTCTTGGGAACAACGTCAAAGAGCTCAAATTTAATTTTGAGAATGCTCCAAAACACTTGAAATTGATGAAAAGACTGTCTAATTTACAAGTAGTTACAACAAGAGATGAATTTTTCCCCTTTATTGTCAACCCACCTCAACTTGCTTCAATTTTGGACTCATTTCTCTCCTTGAACAAACCCTTGGTCATGTCCAATTTCTTTTTCCTGTCTGAAACTGCTTTTGCAAATCTGGGCATTTATGCAAGATTAATCAAGGGACAAGTCAAGATGAACACCATCAACATTTGCACATTTTGGCCAAAATTCCATGTCCAACCGAAAGCTGTTGAGGTCCTCGGTGAAATTCTTTGGGCTAATCGAGAAACTCTGCAGGAAGTTGCCTTTGGAGGATTCATTGGACCGATCCCTGCTTTGAAAATCCCACTTTTGCCAAATGTTAAAAACCTCTACATTTTTCTTGCTGAGTCGAGTGATGATGAGTATCGTCAAGCTCTGCTCGTTCCATCCCAATTTAAATTCAACCAATCTTTTCCCAATTTAATCCAAATTGAAGTTAGTTTTTCAGAGGAGCCTCCAATTTTTGAAAATCAAATGGCTTTTATGAAGAAGATTTTTAAGGATTCCGGACCTGCTTCAAAAGTCAAGCGATTCGTTTGCAAAAGTGGACTTGAATTCAACTTTGAGTGTTTTCAAAAAACATTTCCCAATGCAAGATTAATTTTTGAACGAGATTAGTATTTGTCCCTTTTATCAGACTGTAAAATCTCATCTTTATGTTATTATTATTTATTGTTATTATTTTATTACTTGTTCAATCATTGTTTTCATTATTAACTATTAATATTAATCATCCTATAATATTTACTTTCACATGACATTGTAAATCATAATTTGTCATAAATCATAATTATTGATTTTAAGTATGTACTCTATAAAGTAGATGTGTCCGGGATTTTAATTTATTGTTATTTTACAACCTTTTATAAGCAGTTTTTTCTGCGTAAATCCTTGTGCGATTCAAAAAATTATTTCATTTATGTTGCCATTTCCTATTGTTTATTGTTGTTAATTGTTAATTCTTGTTTCTGTAAATTTTCAATGTAATAAAACATGAGCCTTAAAACTTCAAGCAATATCCTTTCAAAAATGTACTAGAATACTTTTTACGCCTTTTATTTTCTCCATCAGTCATTTTGATTTTGTATTTTTTTCATCAAATTTCCAAACACACAATATTTAAAAATTTCCATTAAAGTTGTCATTCATTTAATTCTTCAAGTTTCAAGGATTTTGTTTGATGAATTGCGTAAAATTTACTTGGCATAGAATTCAGGATGAATTTCCCCTATGAAATTTTCCAATGGGCAGTCGCGGTGATTCGTTACTCTGTACTTGGGCTGTTTTATAAACAAAGGCAACGAATGTTTATTCACTGTAATTAAATTGAAGCTGCTACAAGCAAAAATTGTCATGTTTATTTTATTCAATTGTCCTTTGTTTTTAATTCACCGCAATCTGAAACATAAACAAACAAGAAGGGAAAGTTGGTTGTTGATTGTTGACTGCATCCGGCCTTGGGCAGCAGGTATAAAAGAGCGATAATTCGCACCAAAAGTTATATAAAATTACGCCCTTTCCCTCCCAATGAAAATCTGCTAGACGCTGAAAATAAGAACAACTTTTTTCAATCTACAACAGAATTTGAGATTTGAGCTCTGCAGTTGAAAGTTTTGTTCAGGTTTCTAAACAATTCTGACGTGGTCAACTCTCAACTCTGAATGTTTTTAATAGGTTAATAGCTTTACGTAACTCCAAGCTCCGAGTAAACCAGACTGAAGAAACGGAACGTCCACAATTTAAATTTTTCTGTCTAACCCCAACCAATTAATTGGACCTTTAATTTTGTAGAGGTCAAAGTTCAAGCGTGAAACCCATGTGATCTTTCCTCTTTACTTTGTACTACATATACATATAATTTTGACCTTTCATTGACCCGACTTGTTGACCTACTGCAATTCAAATAGAAAATAGGATTTGGAAGAGTGGAGTGCTGTTTTATATTTTGTCGTTGAACTTTAACGGTGGTCTGGTCGTCAGACTGGAATTTGAATCTGGTTGGGCTTCATGATTTCTGCTTCGCAAGAAAACTCGTTTTCTAAAAATTAATCTCCTTGACAATGCCGATTTTCTTTAGTTAGGAAAAGCCATGGCAACAGAATCACCTTGTTAGATTGCACCTGTGTTTCCAGTTAATATAACACCTCAGTTATGCAATCACCCTCAATCACCTGCTTCGAATATGTTAACTTCATGATGTGTAAAAACAAAACCGGCGTCAAATTATAACAGAAAAAATGCTTGTAAAGCAGTTAAAATGTTTATTTCGAATTTGTGAGCCGAATTCGTTACTTTTTTCATTTTTAAATGAGCGTAAAACGTTTTAGCATCAACTTGCTACTCAAAATTGCAAATATTTACATCAGAATCTGCGATTTTGAGCGGCGTCCAAGTCTTACAAGATTTTGACATTTTTCCAGCTCAATTTCAACATAAAATCGTTATTCGACAAACTCATTTCGGGTTCTTGCATTCCAGCACAAACTGAAACTGGGATCTTCATGGAGGAATTGACAGTTTCACTCGGGCGGTTGATAAACATTTGAAATTCCCATCAACGCCATAAGCGCCATACCTAAAGACGATGGAGTGCATGAACAATGAACACATAATCCATCTTTTGGTTTACATTCCGAGAAAGAACGAGTTGAATTGTTCCATAAGTCATTTGCAACAACCGCATTACACAAAGTTGGAGATTCAAAATGAAATGGACATGTTGAACGCCGTTTGGAACTTTATAACGAAATTTGTGCATTGTGTTCACCAAGATGTAATGCGTTGACGTGTTTTTTGAAGACATAAATAGTCAATGCGTTATAACTCTTTTCTGGTCCTCCGTCTACCAGAATCTTTTGTTGATATTGGTATCCGTGGATTTTGCATTTGTACGGCGTTTCCTTCGTTGGCTTCGCATGTGCACTGACAAATGTCAAATTTCAAAGCACTCCGTTAATGACTCGAGATTCGAGTAGTGAAGTAGTCACAAATTCTGCATTGTATCTCGTTTCCAAATCAAATCAGGGTTGTGAATTGTCATGTGAGCTCCAAGGTCGAATGAGCACAGGAAATACTTGAATCTCTTTTCCCGAATCCGAATTTCCAACTCCACTGACACTAAAATCTGACATCTGAAACACCTGCGACCTGCGACCTGTGACTTATGACCATGAAATGTGTCTGAATCATGAAAAGGTAATAAAAATGATACACGATTTTGACTCTCTTTTCCCTCCAGTTCAATTTCTTAAAAATCTTTTTATTCTTTTGATTTTCTTGTCAATACAGAAAATATTGTGTTGAAAACCCAAACTACGACAAGAATGGGAATCAACGAGCGTTCAAATTTGAACTGAAATTGGCGCTGAAATCAAATCCAAATCCAAATCCAAATCCGTCAGCTCAATGCTCAATGTTGATGAATTAATTACTCATTCTTTCTGTCTTTTCCCTTTCTTCGACCTTTCCACGACCGGACATCGGTCATGTGTACACGTACAAAGGGCCCGCGCCTCCTCATCATCAACATGAATCAGCATGTGTCTCCTCAAACTCCCCTCGTGGAAACACCTGTAGTCGCACAATCTGCATTTAAACTTGTTGTCCGTCACTTTGTGCTGATTGAGATGCGCCTTGAAACTACTTTTCATCTCCGTTTCATAGGAGCAATAAGAACGAGGACAGAAAAGCGTCTTGGCTCCATGGCTACCGCACCTGTGCGTTTCGAGGTGTCGGTCCAGCTCCACCTTTTTGTCCGCCCGGAAGGCACATCCGTCTTGGAGACACAGAAAAATTTTCTCCGACGAGTGGTCACAGAGCAAATGCATCTTCATACTCTTACTCACTTTGGTTTTGTACGGACAGAGGTGACATTTGAAGGCCCAGTTTGGATTGTCCTTGTGCTGTTTCATGTGCAGAGTGAAATCACCCTTCTCTCCAAATTTCCGACCACAAGTCGAAATCGGGCACTGGAATCAAGAAAAACCCTCGTTTATCTGAACTTTTGCAACTGGAGCCAAACGTTTGTGACCTCTTTCCGTTTCTGCTGAAGAAAGAGCAGAAAAAGTAGGTGAAGACGAATAAGAATGGGAGGAAGAACGAGAAGAAGGAGGAGGGCGATTGCATCCGGCAAGGGAGAATTTGTGAGGCTCTTCTTGAAAATCCTTAAAATTTTTGAAACTTTTAAAATCCTTCAAATGGGAATCCATATCAACTTTTTGGTCTTTGGAAAAGCCACAATCTTTCCAATCAAACTGCTCTCGTTTCAAGTGAGATCTTGATGCTCCATATTCGGATTTTTCAAACCGAAATTCATCTTCATCATCACAGAGTTGACAACAGTCATCGGATTTTAAATGGTCTCGACCTCTCGAGCTGGAAAATCTGGACATTTTTTATCTGCGACGATTGTTGTCCAGATAAAATTTGAGAAGATTTTCCTTTGATTGTAAATAGTTTGAAAAGTTCTTGAGAAATACAAAATACTTTACGATTTTTTCCCCAAATTTTTTACAAGTCTTATCATTCGAGTTGTTAAAGAGAAGTTTGGGTAATAAAAATTCAGCTTCCATTTTTACCATAAAGTTTTCAGTTGCCTTTACAAGCAAAAATAACGAATAGTCAATAAAGTTTCATGTTACTTCAAGTTTTCGTCAACTTTTATTTTCTTATTTTTTAGCGGTGAGAACAAACAACAAACCACAAACATAAATCAAGAATCAAGAGTCAAGGGTCGATGTAAACGAGCAGTGTGGAAAATGTAGAATAAATTTTTAGCTTTGAAAATGGCAAAATGATTAAACAGTGGAAAAAAAATGAAATTTAATTACGCTCAAAATATTTTCCATATGAATTTAGAATTTATCGACATAAGAATTTAAATTACAATTTTGAAATCCCGAATTAAACTGAAACAAGTTTACTGATGGATCTGCTCCTATTTTTCTATAGATGCTTTAAAGTTTTAAAATTCAAAACAAAAATCTATAGTTTGCATTCACCAAGATTCCTAAAATACGCTCCGCGTTTTCATGGGCAATTGAAGTCCAAAATCAGTGATATTGACACTGAATCAGTATATTTCGGCTACGGCCAATCTTTTGAGCCCACTCGCAACTTTAAACGACTCTCCGTTGCCTAAATACAGGCAAAATAACAAGCCGTTGCTAACGCAACATTCACAAATCTGTTCAAAGTTGGAAATGTATTTCAAAATTTACTGCAGCCACATTTCTCATTCAAAGTAAATCAAAATCAGTCAA
This sequence comes from Sminthurinus aureus, assembly GCA_034698265.1. NCBI lineage: Eukaryota > Metazoa > Arthropoda > Collembola > Symphypleona > Katiannidae > Sminthurinus > Sminthurinus aureus. The sequence continues at coordinate 10,987 of JAQGBH010006917.1, forward strand.
AACACGTCTCGAGTCTCGAGGTGCCTTTTGCCATACGAATTCAAAACTTTTGAAAAACTGTCAACATTGCGAGCTTTTGTTCAGAGCAATCGGTTTATATACGAGTTTTACCAGGCTTCCGGTTAATGCAAAATGTTTATATTTTAGTTATAATTTTGTGGGCAGAATGCGGTTGATATTTCGTTGACGTTTTTTAGTTGCAGCAAATATTCTCTTGCAATAACATTAAACACGATTTTTTAGTGTATTATGTAAACATTTAGTGTAAAATGACTACGTTGCCATGGATATTTGAATCCCCCTCCCGTAAAACAGAGTGTAATAAAATATTTTGAAGGAAAAACTATAGAACTGAGAAAAAGAGACTGAAAAACCACGGCACTCCAAAATACTGATAAGTTTTGCACTAAAAACCGTCAATTCCGACTTGGTGAAAATAGGAGAAGACAAACTAGCTTTTTAATGACTTTTGGCTCATAATCATAATGGCTGATAATGCGGATGTGAGTGAAGATTTGGAAAAGAAAATTGACAAGAACTTAGGTTGCTTATAAAAACCAACGTGTGGCCTATGGCATATGTGACCAAATCACTCAATTTTACGAGTAAACTTTTGAAATGACAATTTTCAAAACCGTTCAATTTTTGAAAAGTTTACTCAATTGCCGACTGCATCTTTGGTGAATGCAAATGAAGTCTAAAATTATCAAAATAAACTAGAGTAAAAAATACAAAATTCTATAGATGCCTTCAAAAGGCACAAAATAAGC
>JAQGBH010006918.1:0-11755 GCA_034698265.1 Sminthurinus aureus
GGTCGACCTCTAAACCTAAAAATAATGAAACGAAATTTTCAGAGGTTGTTCCTTACATCAAAAGGAACAATAAAACGAGGTGGCACTCTGGATCAGACAAAAAAAGTGAAAAGTGACGAGGTCTAATGTACACACTTGTCAACGTTCAGTAGATTTGGCATGGTATAAACGAAAGGAAATGTTTTACAGTTTTTTTTCTCAGCTTTTGTTTTTTGATTATTGTTCAAAGTAAAACATATAATAGGACATTGGAATATCTCAAAAGTAATCTCTCTTGAAGTGTGGTCATACAAAAAATGTTATACTAAGACATGCGAATATCTTTTCACCCATTTCGTTTCATGTTACATTTCTGAATACTATACTATAAGAAAAAAGAGGGGACGATAAATATCCAATAAAAATCTGGTAAAAATTGGAAAAATTGATTATCCAGTACCAAGAAAAGACTAATCCAAATCAAGAAAGGGATTTACTACTGTTTTAAATGTGAGAAAATTGCTAAACATATTGTATATTGTCATTAGACACCATCACTCATTGAGGTTTGATTTTCTTTTCTGCTTACTAATTTTCAGTAGCTAAACCGCAACAAACTGTATAATATATTATACATTTTGTGCAGTCAAAAGGCTATATAATTTTAAATCCTATTTTTATCATGGTCAGTCAAAAATCAAACTACAGTATACTACTTTCTATTTTATATAGATAACAGATAAAACATAATGGACTCGGCAGAAAGTACAACAAAGACCATATATGTCACATGTATAATCATAATCAATACAAAAAAACACAGTATAAGGTAGAATAATTTGTATCTGTGTGGAAAGAAATTAGACTACTATATGTATCATGTATCATTATATTTTTGAAATATATGTCATGATGGAACTTATATAATATACTGAAGACAGACAAAAATCTATTTCAGTACACAATTATGCAAAAACTTTGTGTACTGATCATGCATTCATTATGTTTTGTAATTAACATTATAATATATAATATATTATAGTTTCGCTATTATTCAGTACTATATCATTTTAGTCGAAGAATTCAAAGAGAACAAAAGACAACTGATATTCTTATTATTATATATTATATTATACTTGAACATGCTATAAACTATATATCTAGAATAGTTGAACATTTTCTTCTATCAGCACCAAAAAGCCTCGTTATGGGCTTCTGTGCGTTTGAAGTCCTCCATAAAGATGAGTAGAATTTCTAGATGATACGTATTATGTAAATAAACATATATAATACATTGTACCGTATGTATATATATATACCTGAATGTAATGTAAAGGAAATAAACAGTTTAATATCCGTAATTTAATTTCTGAAGTAGTTGTTACAAATAAATCAGTATTGTAGTACATGTATGTATATATACCGTATATGACCAAATTCTAACCCTGGGCTACAATTAGAACACTTGGTATGTACGTAATGCTGTAGCCCATATGGGGGGCCACAATTTGAAGCTGAGCTACAATTTGGTCATATACGGTATGTTGCTTCTGTGTTTTTAAATATATTAAGTATATATATGTATAGATATATTTACAAGATGACTCATAAATAATAAGAAAAGTTAAAAAAAAAAACTTATTAAACTATATATTTAAGTCCAGTGTCATATTGTTTCTGAGAACACTAATGCCAGATTTTTTAGCTCTTGATGATCTTATAATTTGAAGCACCATCGCCTTACAATCGTGACACACTATCATTAGAGCCCCTTTTAATTTCTCAGTCTTATCAGCATCTTTTCCTCGACCAAAGCCACGTCTGCAATGAGAAGAAAATATACTTGTTACAAAAATGTTCAATAGTTTAATCTATTATGAACTGCTACAATATATTATTATACATATATATATCTAAAACACAAAACCCTATTTTTTTTAAACGAACCTTTTAAAAGCCATTAAGCCAAGTGAAATGGACGTCACTGTCGGTAAGGAATGCGGGCCAGTACTAGTTTCAAAATAGTCAGTTTCTTGCTCTTGATTTCTGGAGTCTATTAGGCCATGTCCAGTATTATGTGGACTTGATTTTCTGGATAAATTTGGCGAAGTAGGAGCGCTTCCAACGCTATTTTTCCTGGTCATATTTGTAGGTGTCAGACTGTTATCCATTCTTGTTGGTGTAAGACTTTTTAAACCAGGTAGGTCTCTTTCTTCTTCGCGAGGTGAAATAGAAGGACTTAATGTAGAGACAGGAACTATATTTTCAAAAAGTTTCAATGAACAATACACAATCTATAAGTAAAACTGTTCTACCTGTCCATAAAATTTTTAACCTTTTATATTTATTGAAGTAGTAGTCGTTTTTATACTTACCTTTGGCAAAGTGCTCTGTCGGTATTCTCATTTTAGAACAACATTTGGCGCAGACTTGTCTCTTACAGAGCTTACACATATTTCCCCACGGTCCCAAGAAAAGGCTGAATCGAGTTTTGAGACACAGAAAGCAAATCTACAAGAAAAAAAAGTTGAAAATTAGTTTCAATTCAAAGCCAACTAATTGAATTTTTATCTTAATTTAGGATTTAATCACACAAATAAGAATAGCAAAATTGTAGCATACACACACAGCTATACATTACAACAACTGACAGAAGCGTAAAAAACTTAAAACCATTCTACTTTTCTATTATAATTTGAAAATATAGCATCAGTCGTAAAATTTTCAGGGTTGATATATTAGTTACGGAGTGAAAATTAAAAGAAATCTTTTATACAAACTATAAAAAATATAGAGCTCAAATCTCAATATCTCACACAGTATTTCCACTGTTTTTAACTGTCTTTTCATGATAAACAAAAAAAAACTTTATTATACTATAGCGCCGTAAAAAATATTTGTACAAAAACTATTGTAATGTGTAGCCACCTGTACAGGAAGCTAAATAAAAGCGTGTTAATTGATATTCACATTGAAAGGCCAAAAGTGCTAACATCTTCAACAAAATAAAAGGAATAAACACGTTTCATAATATTTGACGAGAAGAAACAATAGGAAAGATTTAACACCTAGTCACTAAGACACACAAGGTGTAATATACTAAATAGTGTAAACAAACACGGAGATACACACACTTGTTGTGTATTCGTGAAAACATTTCACTCACCTTTCCCTTTTCTACATCTTCTTTTAAACTACAGTCGACTGGGAGACTCTCTAATTCTGCTTTGGTCAATACATTTCTGATATGAACAACTTCCTCTAAATTTAAGGATAAACATTCGATTGCAGTTTGCCAGTGGTTAGATTGGAAAAATCTGTGGAAAAAACAGTAAAAATGTGTCCATTTAATTTTTTTCAAAGGTTCCATATGAAATATGAACCATGATCATTATTCATTTGCAATCTATCAAATATTTGGTTAATTGTGTACCATGGAAAAAGCTACAAACTTACTCTTCTTGTAATGAACTCTTTGATACGGAAGTAGGAAGCTTTGCTTTTCTTCTATGGAGTATTGGTGAACTATTACATTGCAGGGAAGCGAAAACGTTTACGGAATTAGTGTACTCAAATGGAAATGTAATCAGGGTAGATCCTAAAATAAAAAGGGTAGTAAAAAAAAACACCAAAGTTCCAAGTTAATTTCCAGAGCTTTTAAATTCAACAACATGTTATGATACTCAAAATATTAGTCACTATAGAAGAAATACATAGTCATGTACAAATATCTATATTATGTACATGTATGCATAAATATGCGAATATATACATGTTGGGAAATCATTTTAGTATCTTTACCGTGTTCTTCCCGATTAGTTGGATTACAAATTGTATGTCTTCTTCTAAAATCTACTCTATTATTTTCATCGTCTTCAAACTTTGGTTCTGAAATTTAGGTAGAATAAAATAACACACATCAGATTTTTTGCTAATTTATGTATGTAAAGTACTAACGTACACAAATATGAGTATTCTGAATAGATATTTCTGAAATAAACACTCCTCGATGGGCTAAATATATAATTTGAATACATCAATATATAATTTGAATACATCTTTACCTGGGGGCCTTTTACAAGGAGTTACAGGTGTTGACTGTGTTTGATCCGGACAAATATGACCGAAAAATAAACTATTTGTCCCGTTTTCCTTTGGTGAATCCTCTGGAAAGTTGTCATCGTCATCTTCGTCCTAATAAAGTAAAATAATAAAGAACATAAAATAAGTTATTCTAATTTATAATTTATAATATATTTCTACTATTTATGTTTGTATACTTTACTTTTTAAAATCTAGTGTTTGATTGTTTCTATGATAAATTTCATAAAATTATGTTTCCACATGATATCTAAAAGTATAACATAAAGTACAGATCGGTTCATGTTATATAATATATACATGATACAGTGACGCATTAAGCATTTTTGATTTGAAGAATTTCTTCTCAATTTTTTTTTGTTTGAAAGACGCGTTTTGAAACCGCAGACAGAGGGCAAATCATAAAAAGGTATACTGATGAAAGTAAAAGTGCTATGAAATGAAGAAATTCAAAGGTCAGGCGGCCATACAATATGCATGCTGCTATGTGATTGGACTACGTATCCCAGACAGATAAATTTTGATTCATTTTTCATTTTGTACTCATTCAGATGTGTGTGCTTTCCGGCAAATTAGACAAAATATATTCAACCCATTGATTCTTCAAACATGTTATATGTAGTGAAATTCAATGCTATTTTCAAAAGATTTGTCTATCGTCCTTCTGGTTTTTGTATTCAATGTATCTTGTACATATATCATACAGATTACATAAAACGCAGATTGAGATTTCTAAACCACAATTCATCCTTCGTCTATCAATATCAATAATTCGCCCCACGGATAAAAAGAAGAAAAGTATAATATTTGACAGGTTAAACCTCAATACTCGATGATGAACAGTAAAAATATCTGCGCAGTATAGAAATAACAAGCATCTGAGCTAAGAATCTGATCTTCTAGTAACTCATACATTGTAAGTACTAAGTACATGTATACAGAAGAAGACAACATCATCATCGTACTAGTTTTTCTTCCTTTGAACATCAAGACTTAAATAATCAAGACTGGGTGGGGAATCGTATTTTTTTCTCTCGATTTGTCTGTTCTCTCCCATTCAAGAAAATTAGATACAATAATGAAACAATTCGGAATCAAACGTCGGAAACTATAAAATATGCATTCGTAACATCAAAGAATACACAATACACAACAGAAATACACAAAAGATAGAACATTCGTTGACCATGGAATTAAAGATAACCACAAGCATCAAAAAGAACTTGTGTATTATAATATAACTCTTGCTCTCTTTGTAGTGGAAATGACCCCTAATTTTTTGCAGAAGAAAAAAATGTGATGTAATTGTACACTGCACATGAATGTATATATACAGATATACCAGAACAGAACAGTAATGAGGTGTAGAACAACCATCTGAATAATACCATTATGTAACGCAACATCAACAATCAACAGTATACATTGTATAACAGCTGACCGATGGAATATTTTGATTTCCAGAACCTACCTATTAATTGTATTCCTTCTGATTATGTTGTTCACAATGGGTAAATGATTGATTCACATGATTTGAAACTGATGTATAGTCACATTCACTTGGACTTTGAAAACAACATTAAAAGATAAGGTGATGGCACTGAATAATGTAGGTTTGCTTGTAATTTTTGAAGCAGTATAAAATATAAAACACATGTCAAACACATGAGTGGAGTCTGTATAATTTGATCGTTTCATTTCCTATGTATTTATCCATAGTACGTAATTGATGCAAGAGTCTACCACAATTACTCTTAAAAGTTAATAACAGTTATGGCTAAGGAATGAAAAAAATAGAACAAGAAACAAGATGTTTCTTACAAACTTCACAATGTCCAATGTCACGTTATACAATAATTCTACAGCTTTATTTCTGTCACTGTAATTCTACCTTGTTCAGACTGATGACAAAGCAATTTGTCATTTCATCTCCAGTTCAATGCAAATATGTCTTGTGCTCCCTGCACAAACATATTACAATGAAAATTATCATCATGTAACACACAATGATTAATCCAAATTCGACGCTGTTTGAAATGAAAAAGTTAGAAATGCACGTATTCTTCAGTTATGAAACAGAACTTTTGAATTATCATTTATGCATTTCTTATCAAATAAATTCTATTTAAAATATAAAAAAATCTTCTTTTTTTGCCTTTGCATAAAACCTAATTATTGTCACGTAATGTAATATGTAATAGATGTTCTGCACATAAATACTGATAATATCATACAGAGGCAGAGGGAGAGGTATGCAGAGAATAACCGACTGCAAAGTAAGGGTGATAAGTGATTAATGTCTGCATTAAAAGTTGGGCAGGAGCCAGTCAACATCTCACCTTTAACTTGTCTAATATACAATATTGTTATGCTGATCGATGGGTTTGGTTAAGTTAGCTATAAGCAGAGAAGGCAAAGTACATAGTGTGCAGTAGTAGTACATGATGATGGTGACCTTCTGTGAATTTGATATGAAAAAAAGTAAAAGCAAAAATATATATATAACATTGCTTTTATATTGTTATATATATATATATACACTATATATTATACATCTCTCCTTAAACTTTAAAGAGGGGAAAAAAACTTTACTAATCCTTTCATTAAATATTCCAATTATTGTATATTACCAGATTTCCATAACTATATTTATGCCCTTCCTCCTCCTACACACTGTCCTCACTTGAATCTTTCATTCATTCATTATGTTCTGATGACCATTAGCTACCTACATTCGTATCATTCATCATACGTCATAAATTATACACACAGAGTCACAGAATAGTATTTATCATGAGCGTGATATAGTCACGCTCCTGAAGAATTTTGTCAATCTACAGACATACAAACTTTGTATTATTAACTGCACCATACTGGTAACCTTATACACATACATTAACTCATACATTTTGCAGTAATTTTCAGAAAAATGCAGATTTTTCTCTGAAATGCATTAGGTTATACCCTTATGTGGTCATTCATTCCATGAACCAGTTAAAATCCAAATGTACTATGGCTGCCCAAATGAATCATGTTTTGTAAATTGTAAGCAAACTATGAAATGGTAGACGTGTTATTGTGGGAGTATCATCTATGCATTGAATCTTAATGCATCATCATATGCATCTCTTTTTCTTCCAACACAAACATAAATGCATAATACATAAGATATATAATATGTACATTGCATACGTAAACATTTTAGCACCTCTTTACATTTCATAGTAACAGTACAACTGTCATGTTGACGTCGCTGCTTTTTATTACTCCTAATAAAAAAAAAGTTTGAGAGCACTATAGGTAATTCATTTCATTACCAATGAATGCGTTCTATTCACCTGGTAATAATATAATTTGCATGGACAAAAAATAAACAAATCCTACTCAAGCAATTCATGTATGGAATATGTGGAATGAACTGTAATAAGTATCGTAGAAGAAGCCTGTATACTGTACACTGTACATTGTATGTCATAGATGCTCATTCAAAGGTGCAGATGTCGAGAATGAAAACAAATGGTGAGTAAGACAGAGAAACAGACAGACAGAAAAGTGCCCTCTCTCTCTCTCTCTCTCTCTGGAATATTATCACGGCCATAAAAAAAATCTAGCCGCTCATCATCTAAATGGAGAAATAGTTTAGAATTCACACATACACAATTTGAGTTCCATCTTCTCCATGAATCTTTTACTAATAATGCATTCTAAAAACCACGTCATAACATATAGCATCCAGACGATATTGACAGCTCATTTCTCGGGAGCTGTCCCTCTATCTCTCTACATGGCCTGCTTGATCTGCTATGATGCTGACAGTACTCACTAATGCTCAGTTGAACAGAGCACACCTCAAAAAAATATTCCACATCTAAAACTTTTTCCTATTCCTTTGTAGCACTTGTCATGTATAATATAACAAGGCTTTTTAAAGAGTAAAATTATACCATGTTTATAGTGTTTACTATTTTGTATATATGCATGTCTGAAAATACAGGTACATAACATGCGTCAAATTTTCTAGCCACAATGAAATTTTTTCCTGTAGGTACATAGATGAAATGCATTGTGTATACACAATATACAGGGTATATAGTGTATATACAAAATACGCTTGTATGGATTATAGAGCAAACACCTTAAAACGTCCTACAAACAAAAAATTTTCTTTTATATACAAAGTGTAAAATGAATCTCCACGTGTCTCTACATTATACAGCATGTTGTTCCGCTCTGCACACCATGGAGACTTTTAGAAGCGTGAATAAAATCATCTAATTTCATATTCTGATGACGCTCTAACTAACTACTCCCTCGTGGCATTTAACCGAAATCTTTCTCACATTACCTGTGTAGCATAGTTTGTAGTTCATATAAGATACAATTATTATCACTATAAAATGTGTGTGCATTAACACGAGATGCTGTAATCTATTTACGAGCAAATGTTCATCTCATTTCTATAAACTTCTCAACTTTACACTTGTTGATGAATAACAGAAAACTCCTGGAAAACATTTTGCCGTACCTTCAAAATTCTAAGCTCTTTGAAAATTTAAATGTACTCAACTTATATACATAACATTATATAGATGATAGAGGGTGTGTTGAATGACTGACTACACAGCCAAATTAGACTGCACCATATAGTGGATGTATAATTAGCTGCGTAATAATAAACATCTCAAATCGTATTATCTCGAATCTCGACACATGTTTAGATGGACTATCCTTTTATATTTGTATAGATAGTCTCAGAATGTGGTTTCCTTGTAACATCTTGAGACACACCAAACCTATCACTTTTTCCTCAGTAGATAGTACATAATGCTGCTTGTATAATATTTATATTGCATATGTAAGAGTATGATCAATCTAAACATGTACAAAGTCGGTAAGCTTGTAATGAGAAACTCAATCTAATTTTATGCCCTGCTACCTTCGGTATGCCATGTTAATATATTTGTATATAGATATACACAGATTTGAATACTCGTCATCTCGATTTAATCATATAATTAGAGATAGTGCAAGAAATTAAACTTGGTAGAGTTTTCCAGGTAGTTTTAATTAATGACACTTTCCTAATTTGGCTAAGAGAGGCGGAATAATTGAGTCATATTGTCATCAGTAACTCATCTTCTTTATATACTATCACCAGCGTCATCATATTTTTTGCTGTCGTCGTGTCATTTGTATGTTTACTCTCACGCTCATTCACTCTCACTCTATCTACGTATAGCAAAACGTAAGAAAGAATCTTTGACTCCCCCATACCACAAAATAAATGAGCATACAAACGTTATCAACTCCTCATGATGAGGTCAGATTGTTATTAATCACTCCTGAATCATGTACCACCATTTGAAGTTGTGCTTCATTCCAGCATTATTTTTTATGACAAATTGAATTCATTCGACTGATGCCGTCTAGAAAATTCAGACTTGCTGTAAATAAAAATAGTAAAAAGTGAAAACTTTTTTGTTAAGTGAAATTGGAATTGTTTGTATTATGTGAAACAACCTTCAAGTCCATTCCTTTTTACTGTATGAATTTGTATTATTCATAGTTGCAAATTCCTGTGTACGAATATCATATTCAAAACGTGTATGACTTGAGATTCTAATTTTACTTTATAAAACGTATCATTAATACTAAATACATCATTTCAAAAATTAATGGAAGCCAGTTTAATAGTCTATTGTCCAGTATAACGTAAATATGGATACGTGTTAAGACCTTTTGTCATTGATAATGAAAGTCCAATAAATTATAAATATGACAAATTCTGCTATTTAAATAGTTGATGGAAATATTATAGTCTACATTTCTTTAGAAACCTAGAAACGATGATTACAATGAGGATGACCACTCTAAAGAATTATGCCCATGTAATAAATAAAAGACATTAGAAAAGCACAATAGTAAAATTCTTACTTTGGTATCAAAACTGTAGAGTGAGGCTAGGTCAGCTTTAATGAGTCTTCTTTGTGGTTGCTGCTCAGTTGTTTGTGCTTGGAGAGCAGGTGCTTTGTTGTTGTTTAAATTACTTTCTGTCATTTCTGTTGAATTGAGTCGCCGGCTTCGATTTCTAGTAGAATCTGAAAAGACAAAAACAAATCATGGATTAGCAAGTCATGTCAATATTCAGTACATAAATTAAAAGGAGACACTGAATGAAATAAATAAAAAGTCTATGCTTGCCAAATATGTATTGTCCAATCAAATGGACTCTTTATCCTATACTAATTCAAGTGTATAGCGTATAGTGTATAGTGTATACAATAGACATACAAGCAGATGAATGTATTCTGTTTTCTGTACATTCATATAAATACGCTGATCGTACGCACATACATGTTTTGCAAATTGCAAATAAATCTGAGTATCAAAAAAAATATTCAAAAGAATATGAAAAGAATAATAATTTCACTTTCTATGAAAAATTCACCTCAATCAAATCAATGTGTTTTGTAGAGATTGGAATTTGGAATGTACTACTGACTACTGTATAAAAAACCTCGTTTATATTATTGTAAAATTTATGATGAATGTAAAAACTAGGAAATTGGTAAATCACACAAATTCTAATACAAACATATTTTCTACAATCTATAATGCATAATATAGGTATGTATATGCACACAGGTAGTTAAACATGTAGATATAGAGACAAGAAACCCTTTGCAAAATATACAAGCACACACATTAGGATTAACGAATTGTAAAATAAAAACTCAACGAGTGAACTATAGAAAGAAGAAGAAAAAAGTAGTGACGATCCCACACGATACGTTTCAATAACAAAGGGAGAGAAAATCTTTGAATAAAAAATCAACAAACAACAGTGGAGGAGGAGAAGGTTCATCACGGTAAATAATAAAAGTCAGGAATACGTCGAACAAATGATCTGTCATCCTAGGTAACTTCTTTTTATCCTATCCTTGTTCTTTTCTCTCGTCTTTCATGCATTCCTGTACTTTGTTCTGTCCGTCTTCACTAAGCCACTGACCAACTTCACAACCAATCAAGTGCAACAACACATATACAGCATGATATAACAATAATAACAATAATATAAAAGACAGGTATAAGCACGTGTGTGTGTGTTTGTGTGTGTTCAAGAACAAGAGAGAGAGAGAGTACAGGCCACTATTTGGTTGTGTTTACACATGTAAAATGTATGATTTAGCTATGTGTGATATTTAATGATGATAATGACATTTCCTAAAGTCAAATGAAGATTCATAGTTAAAAACTTCACAAACTTGTTCTTTCTTCGTGTTTTTTTTTCACCTTAAAGCCTAGTATTGACTTCAGGTTTTCGCGTGAAATTTGTTTCACGTGAAAAACGTCGATGCACGCGTGAAATGAAATTTCTGAATTGAAATGAAAAGCGGCGTGAAAAGTTGGGTTTGCACGCCGATTTCAGTTTTGGTATTCACTTCAACCAGTGAAATTTGTGGTGAAACAAGAAATCAAATTAGTATTAGGTATATTTTAATAATAATTAATGGCCCCTACGATGATTTAAAATTTAGACAAAATACAACCCTCATATTTTGATTTGTTGGTTGTTTAAGGTCAAAGGTAATGTATCCGCACTTTTGTATGTGCGCTCCATTTTGTTCAAGCCTTCAGTAGTATGGATAAAAAATGTTTTCATAATATCCCAGTA
>JAQGBH010006919.1:0-11754 GCA_034698265.1 Sminthurinus aureus
TGCCTTTCTCGAAAATGTTATAAAACCCCAAATAATTTGTAGGCCGTGACACCAAACGAGCTTCAAAGTGAGATAGAAAACGGCTGTGAGCCAACAATAGATCCAAAACTGAAAAGTGAGATGAACATTTGAATTTTTAAAGGACAACGCCCGGACCACCAGCTTTTCATCCTCTTTTTCATCAAAATTTCGAGCATGCTCATTTTGTTGAGTTTTCTCCATCCGTCCATGAGTTTGTTTTTGTGGAGGTTGGACACCAAATCAAAGTCGGTCAAATTTCTCCCACGACCAGTAAATTCCGGAGCTGATTGTGAGAAGGAGATGCATTCGCCTGACCATCACATCCGGATAATGTCGATCCACTCCGGGTCGAAGAGAATAAACCAAATTATTTCTAAAAGTTTTATCATCAAGAACCTTCCGATTGTTTGAGTACTTAAAGATGGCATTATTCTCCTTCATCATCTTTTTAAACACGCTCCAATAGACTGGAAACGTTTTCTCCGGTACAAGCAGAACAGCCGATTTTGTCCTACTCAACTCGAGTTTCACCCAATCCTCTAATTTTTCAGGACAGGTGAGAAATGTATTTTGGTATAGTTTTACTAGAGCCATCAATTTTCGACAGGCTGGAACTTTTGTACAATTGGATTCCGTAAAAGCACCGTCACCGTGATTGCGATGGCGAGATGTATTATAATTCAGCTTAAAATGATTACGGCAATCCGGACAAACGTTGGAACATTGGCCTTCCAGCTCCCGAAATTTATTATATACATGAAAATTCATGTAGGGTGCCCAAAGAGCGTCGTTTGGCTTCACTCAGTCAAACACATCAAGAACGTTTGATATTCCAAATTTTGGTTTGCATGAGAAATCTGCAAGTGTGTAATACACAGAGAAACTGTCTTTTTCCTTGTAAAAACGAGTCCAAAACGCCTTGGTCACTGTCATTGTAATGGAATTTGGCGCGAAAAAGTTGTTCCATGTGTTTCCAGGGCGTTTCAAATGGAAAATCAACCGTGTACTCGGATTTGATGATTCCGCGATATCTATTAAAAATTATGTAGAATTATTTTACAATATTCAAAAAATTCATACTTAGATTTGGATTTTCATGTGACAGTTTTGAATTTTGAATTGCGAACCCACGCATTACTGATGATCAACCCCATCAACAACCACAATCCCAGTATAATTCTGTAGGATTTTTTCTTAGCATGTTTCAAAGCAGATGAGGGCGCTTCCGTGTCACAATGTTCCACTAGGATTCGAAAGATCCAGAATAATGAATCAACCATAAAACGCAGATTTCGACGAATAGACGCCATGAAATTTTGAAGCCAAAGTTTATGTCTTTGTGTAAAGCACGCAGCAACAAAAACAACATGAATTGGAGCGCCATCTACAGGTTTCTACAGGTTCAAGTATTGTCTTCCTATGATTTTCTTGTATCGTGTTTGTGCAAAGAACAAGTCGTAGAGCGAGAATAGTGCCCAAAACAGAAGAGGCAGTGACAACCCAAACCGCGGGTTGAAAAGGCATAAAATAGACGTCCATTGCAAATTCCTTGGTTTTTCTCACGCCGTCTGCTGAAATCAACCCAAAGGTTTCCTCACCAACGATGACGACCTCGGTTAATTGAACTGGAGGAGTATTTCGGAAATCTAGGCTGTAAATGGGACTACATAATCCAGATTCATCGAAATCCAAAGACTGAAGATCTTCATCAAAAGGCACGGTCTTGTTCATAGAGGCAAAGAGGGCAAATTCCGTTGCGAGTTCAATGGGTAGTGGAAATTTTCTATGGAAAGGCGATAGCGAATTTTTGAAAATTTCCGTCCACTCCTTTTTTGATTGAGCGTTAAAGTACGGAGACACAGCAGCGTCAGAGGCAACGGCACCGGCGCACTGTCCACTGTCCACTGTAGATTACATTCACATTAAACATGTAAACTGCAACAGCTACTTATATTTATAACTGTACATGTACATATGTATTTTATGATTTATGTGTAAGACAAAATGTCAAGTTCCAAATGCCAAATGCAAATTTATTTGTAAATTGTGAAGGCTAAAGGCAAAGCTGGAGATAGAGCTAGAAAGATGTCGATCCAAAGATATTTGAAAAATGACAAAAATGTCCTGGCCAATACTTTTCTATTAACAGTAATGGGTTTTACTTTAATTTAGTTTTTGAATAATGCGTTGCCATGACACTTGAGAGCTGTCTAATTGTAAAATCTACCTTAAAGCACCGCGTGACTTTCATGGTATGGAATATCAATTATTTCATGAAATTCGCCGCTAGCTACGATATGAAACAACATTTTATACATGTACAACCTAAAAATGAAATGTATGAATAATACATGTATGCAACATGAAAAATAATATCACGCAAAAAATATCTGTAAATGGCGGAGGAAATCCGAAACATATCGTAAAATTTACATGTCCAAGTATCAAAGTAGGAAAATTCATGAGGAAAACTCAATTAGACTCTCAATTCTCAATTCTCAATACTCCAGTACTCAATTTAGGAAGAAAGTAAACAAAGGAATTTTTTATTTGATTTTTGCTCTCATGTTTTTGTTTTTATCTACTCTTCCTTTTTGGTCATGTCAAATGTCAATTGTCAAGTTTTTGGGTTTGTGCACATGAGTCGTTCTTTGGACAAAAATGTCAAATGAGAAAAAGAATCTTTTGTTCTTTTACACCTTTATTTGTTTATGCATTTCAAAGAAAACAACGGTCCATGTTTTTTAATAGTCAGTAAAAAATTTAGGTACACTTGAACATAGAAGAGTGAATATTTAAAGTTGAAAGTTGAAAGTTGAAGGTGGAATAAATTTGTACTTGAATAAAAATATTACTGAACATTGAACGAAAGATGAGTGACGAGAGAAAAGAAAACAAAACAAGGGGAAATTAAATGATATTTGATGGTTTAGTAAAATCTAATAATAACGCGCCACTGGCTCTAAAGAGCTAGATTCTGGGAGTACATTAGCTCTGTAGTATTTGACCTGGTTAACATTTCCCTGTGGACTGTAGAGGGAGACACATCGAGTCCATTTGGTTACCTCATTCGAAGCGCAACCGATCCCCACTTTCCGGCTTCCTTTCCACACGAGTTGAGTGAAAGTGCCGGTTCGTTGATAGCCTCCGGGGTTTGGGTTTTCAAAATCATAATTCCCGATCGTAGCATACCAGGACTTTATCCCTCGGGCGACTTCCTGGGAGTAAGATGGCGCTCCATCACTGGACCACCCACCTGATACATTTTCTCCCAATCCCCGGGCTTGTGGGCAACGACCTCGTTGTCCACTGGCGTAGTAATTTGCACATTCTACAGCCTTGTCGCTCAACTGCATCAAGAAATAATCACATTTTTTAGTCCCATCATATTTTGTATTCGTCCGAAATTGCCCTTTGTAGTTTTGGATGGAAATGTAAAATAATTCATTTTGTACTTACATCACTGTCCAGTTTCAGTGCGGGTGACCCATGTTTTGCTCTGTAGTTATTTGTCAGCTCCAACCCCTCGTTTTGATAATCTAAATCATAAATAATAATTGGTCACCATATCTTGAATTATTTTAATACAAAATGACGTCTTTTAATTTCTAATTATTTACGACTTACCCGATCCAGCCAAGCTGAATTGCGAGTTGAACAAACAAATTTGTAGAACAAGTAGAAAAATGGAAATTTTATCCATCTTGATTGATATGGAAAATGTAAAACTTGTCAACTTTCAGTTTCAGTTTCAGTTTGGGATTTTACAAACTACAAGCTACTCTGTATCAAAAGAATGTCTTTTTATAGTCGAGGGTTTTGAGTTTTGAGTTTGGAGTTTTGGGCAAGTTTGTCCTTTTCATGACAACTGAGGATAATTGCATTGTCAGTTGCAAATGGCAAACCGCACGAAAATCACAAGTAGAATGTAATGTAGAATGTACAAGACAACGTTTCAAGGAAAAGAACAAGGGGAGAAATTACGGAAAGTACAGAATTAAACAAAAAAAACAAACAACAACAACAGTTTTAAACAAACAAGGACAAAAAATACAAGTTAAATGCTCCATTTTTTCTATTTTAAGATGCGTTTTGGAAATTCCGAGTGGAATTGAACCATTTTTTTAACAAAAACATTAAATATGCAAATGTCCTCCTTTTTACTAATATTAACGCCAATTTCCGCCATCCATGTATCTACTTGACAGCCTGGAAGTTGCTAATAATGTTGAACGTATGAATTAGATTGGATTAAATTTGAGTGCCCATTTCCGGGAAAAAACTTTACATCCAGTTTCCAGCTTCCAGTCACAACATATTGTAAAATTCATGCAATGACTTTGATATGATATTTGATGTAATGTTTGCTGTTGGATTTAAGTGCATTTTGAATGTGTTCAGCGTTCAGAAATCCTTGGAGGAAATTATGAGACAAGAGCAATTTGTTTGCCGTTTTCAATCAAGTTTATTTCATTGGTTGGTCAGCAGGAAAAATTACAATGATAAAAACTGAATACAAATATTAATGTTTACAAACATTTTTTGTTGAAAGTTGAAAATTGAAAATTGAAGGTGGAAGAAATTTTAATTTCAATTTTTAATACCTTTTTGAATGAAAGATGAAAAATGAAAAATTACGGAAAGGAAGAGGGAAGGTAAAATAAAATAAAATGTGTGAGATGATTTGATAAAACTGTAAAATCCAAAATCCAACGGAGGAGAAAAGTTAACCAGATCTTACATTGGCTTTGAAGGATTTAACCTTTTGCATATTTCCTGGTGGACTGTAGACGGCGATACAGACGGCGTTCTTACCGGGAGCACAAGCAAATCCCATTTTACGAGTTTCCTTCCACACGAGTTGGGTAAAATGACCCGTCGTTGGCTTACCCATTCCGACCCTTGGATTTCTGAAATTGTAATCCTTGACCTCATCGTACCACATCTTGATCCCATATGACGTTCCTTTGGACGCTGACCAATTTGGCATAGACCCTGCTATGTTTTCACCCAATCCCTTCCTCTGAGGGCACTTATGCCATGTTGACATGCCGCCTCTGGCGTAGTAGGCTGCGCCGATTTTTGCTATCTTATTCAACTACGTCAAGAAATAATATTATAATAATATTTTAGTCCCAATTCAAGTTGCCCATCGCCCATCACTGCGCCCTTTGTAATTTGTAGGTTTGAATTTAACTGTAAAATACGATATATAGTAAATGATTTAATAATTTATGCAGTTCTTACCTTACTGTCCATTTTGAGCGGGGGTGACCCATGTTTTGCTCTGTATTTATTTGACAGCGCCAATGCTTCGCTTTGATACCCTAAATAAAAAATAAAAAATATTTACTCTTCATTTTTTGTAACATTTTGATGTATTTTGCTAAAAAATTACCAAATTACAAAATTATGAATTACGAATTACGACTTATGATTTATAATTTATAATTTACGATTTACCCGCTGCAGCAGAGCCGAAATACGCGCTGATTACAACAATTTGCAGAACAAGAACAATCCTAATTTTATTCATCTTGATGGAGAATGGAGAAGCAAGTGTGGACTTTGAATTTCAATTTCAGTTTTGCTCCCGAGTCTCTTGACATCCGCGTGTGAACAAAACACAAAACTACACAAAATGTTACAGCAACTGAGCTGACGTTTTATAGTCACCGGACATGAGGAAGCTTTTCCTTCTCCTGCCAATTCACTCACTGTTCACTGCCCATTCTCAACTCAATTGTCATGGACAATGGACAAACCGCAAAGTATGCACTTGTACATTGTACATGGTACATCGACATTTCACATAGGAAAAGAAAATGAGGACGGAAAGTACCAGAAACAACACACAGACAAGACACAAGCCCATTTTTTTTCAAGGAAAACAGCAAGCGGAAAAACACGGAAGGTACAGACTTAAAAACGAAACAAAAATAACAATTTTAAAGAAACAAGGACAAAAACCCAATGTAAATTGTAAATGCTCCTTTTTATCTACTTCTTTAGTTGAGTAAATATTTATTTTGGATTTTAAATTGAAAAAAATGCAGAGCATAGCTTAACCTTTTTGTTTGCAAGTTGCCAGTTGATCCCCAGCAATTTGTATTTAATGGGCAAATACAAAATTGAATGAAAAATGGTAGCAAAATGATGAGCAGGATTTTATTATAAATATTGTACTATGTACAAATTGTTTCTCCCTCGTTTTAAAATTGAAAATCCATTCCAGTTCCTTGCAGTTCAAAGCAAATGTATTCACATTTTCTTACTTTAAGAAACGAATCTGCCTATGCTTTTTCACGGTACACAATGATAAATGTTGGTGCTTATGTTTATGATTGAAAATGGAACATTGAACAATGAATAATGAAAATGGAAGGTGAGCCAAATTTTGGTCCTGAGTCTCTTGACATTGGCGTTTTACATATGTTTTATGTTTTATAGTCACCGGCCGGACATGAGGAAACTTTTCCTTCTCATATGCCTTTCAGCGCATTGACTGTCCATTCTCAACTCAATTGTCATTGAAAAACCGCAAAGTATGCACTTGTTTATTTTACAAAGTGTGCTCGTATTTTCCCCCCTAACGTCCATTTCCGTGATCCGTGTACTTCATACTTGACGGTCAACGGTCAACACTCGGCATTTGATACGCACAAAAAATGTTGTCGTCAACTCCCTCTGTAAACATTACAGATTTTGTTGCGCTGTCCAGAAATTCCAGAATGTCCAGAATTTTCAGCATTTATAAAATGAAGGATGGCCGATGAACTTTAAAAAAAGTTGCAACCACAACCTAAATTTATCGTCAGAAAAGGTACTTTTATAAAGTAACGCCTTTAAATGTCAATTTTTAAAATCATGTCTTTTACGTGTTTACAAAGTCACAGCAAGAAGTTGTTAAGCATAAGTTAAGTACTTCCATTTCCATTTCCAATTTCATATGAGCCGCTCCACATTGTCCAAAACCTTAAAATAATGTCAAAATTCTCGCATGCTATGCAAAATAAACCCCACAAAATTCACACTCTACAAAAATTAGAACCCACCCCTACAAAAAAATTCTCATCACCAAAGTAAAAATTCACCGTATCCTAAATAAACAACCACCGCTCCCAACAATTACAATCATTGATATTAATTTTCTGTTTCTGTACAAAGAGCACATGGACAGAAATGTCGTGTAGAAAATAGGGAAACAGCTTGTTCACTTTTCATATTCAATATTATATAGTCAATGGAAACAAAAGACAGGAGGAAAAAAATTAAGACGCTTCATTTTTTCTGTTTAATGTTTAAAAAGTGGGTTTTGGGTCTAAAAGAGACGGAGATGCAGACATTTCCCGTCGAGAGTCGAGAGTCGAGACATAAACAAGGAAATTGTAATAATTCTTTAGTTGTTAAATGCAGCAGTTTCTGAATCTCATAGTCTCATAGGGAAATGCAGAGTGCAGACTCGAAAATATTGGAAATTCTACGTTCTACATTTTGTAGCATTTCCTCTTCTCAGCAAATAGAATGGAAGAAAGAACTAAATCCAACTGCAAAACCAAGTTCAAAATTCCATGTACAATGCAAAAACTACACACAAGTCATTTCTTTTCTTTTGTGGTAAAACTGGAGGAAAAAAACATCAATTTTGGAACTAATTTCAGACTACTACTGCAAGGAAAAATGACAACTAACAATCAACTTCAACTAAATTTACAATTCAATGTCTAAGAATTTGTAACACAAAACTAGTGCGCCATTTTCCTTTCCAATTTACAACTTCCTCCGTTTATCCATTCTCCATCATCATATAAAAGGCCAAAACACAGAACAGAAAGGAATAGAGTCAAAATTTTACAAGTCCAGAAAGGATTTACTTGAAAAGTTTTTTTTTTTGACAACAGAAGACAAAAGACAAAGGAGAGTTAAAATGCTTCTTAAAAATTTCCTTTCCCTCTCCATTTTTATCCTGGTTATTTTTGCCATTTTTGGTGATGGAAACGCTCAGAGTGACGAGGGTATATTGATGAATTTATCACATTTATTTACCAAATTACTATCCAAAAATTATTTGAGCTACATGCGGAAAAATTGAAATTTCAAGTCACTCGAAACTTAATTTTATAAATTTTATACCTAACGATTTATTTTCAATTTTCATGTGAGGTGAATTGGAAAGTGGAAGAGGAGCAAATTCAAGGTTTAATCTTGTTTTTTATTGTGTATTGTATTGAAGGCGAAGGCGATGGAAATGATGCAAGAGAGGTTCGACAAGTAAGTACTTCAAAATCTTGCTCCGATGGACGCTGCAAAATTGTGTCATGCAATCGCGGAAGATGCGAAACAACATGGGAAGAAGAGAGTGACTAAAACACCGTCAAGAGCTGGAACCAAAACTGGAATTTTTCAGTGTCTAGAACCCAAAACTCTTTGAATTTTCTTTCTTTACTCTGTCAAAACCGTAATAGAACAAAAATCGTTTATTGTTCAAATCAAATCAAATTATTTAACTATATTTAGCGAGTTTGGTGTTCGGTATTCAAAATCAAAATCAAAATCAAATGATGATTGATTTAAGAGTACTGGAAAACACGTAGATCAAAATTATTTCTGTCATCCTGTTCTCCAAAAGGTTAATAAAATACATTTTTCATTATCCTGCATCTTGTTCCTGTTGGTTTGTGAGTTAATTTAGTTTTGTTTCCAATTTATTTGCATGTTAATGCGACAAGTCATGTGAAAAATCGTGGTTCCCTTTAGTTACGAATTTAGCCCATTTTCCCATTTTCAAACAAAATTTATACACGTTTTCTGAAATTCCACCAGTTTTTTACTCATCCCGAATTCATGAGTAAAGGAGAGGAGTCATAATTGGGCTGTAGGTTTCCAAACACCATCGGGTTCAACATTCAAGATTCATAATATTATCAGGTGGTCAAGTTACACGTTTTAGGGGCTTTAATGTCTGTTTGTGTTTGTGCGAGTGAGTAAAGTTTGGTTATCATACGGAATCTTTTACTTTTGACTTTTGGCCCTGAACCTCGAGCTTGTGCTTAATTGTTCCAAAGTTGTACAACAAATTGAGTTAATGGTAAACCATTCTTGCAAAAGTCTCAAACTCAAAACTCAAAAACTCGTACAACTATTAATTATGTGATGCACTCTTTCATTTACAACTTTGAACTTGAACATTGAACTTTGAACAAAATGCATCTTTTGAATTTCGAAATTTGAATCCTATCTTTTGTATGATTGCACATTTAACATTTAACATTTAACTGCAAGATTTTTTTTAGCCAACTCGTGTAAATTGAAGGACTTTGAATTTTATTACTTTTCTTACGTGTTTGTTGTGCTACGAGCAACGAGAAAATTATATTTGGTCTCACGCCTCAACATTCAACATCAACATATATCAAACATTTGGCATTTCAGCAAATACACGAGCTTTTATTGGCCTTTGTAATTGAATTAAATTGAATTCAAGTGGATGAGAAGGATGTAGTTTTTATTGAATCTTGAGTCTTGAGTCTTGAGTCTCATAGTAAATACGACTTGAGCCTAAAGCTGTACTCACAGTTTATCTTGTATCCATAATTTCCATCACTCTTATTTAAGTTTGTCCTCCTCGTCCTCAAAGTTACATACTTGTTGCTTGTCCCATGCTTTACAGTTGCAGAACCATTTTCTCTCTTTGCCTCCTCATTTCATCTTATCTCGACTCGTAACTCAACTGTCAGCATTCACTACGCTGTTCTTGTGGCTAGAATGAGAAAAGCCCTTTTTGTCTAGTTCCATTTAATCCTTGTTTCGAGTTTGGAGAATCAAGTATTTTTCCATGTTCGTTTGTATACTAAAATTTTGATCAGAAGGAATTCAGGTAAATTCATCCACTTGAAAACTTTCATACCGTTTTGAATTTGAATTTTTAATCAGCATAAATTTGAATTTACATCATTTATAAGGATAATTAATATTGGTCCAGTTAGCTTGTGTGCACTGTCAATTAAATTAGCTTGTAGAACCATAAAAATATCGCGTAAAATTAAAATCCGTCATCCGTCCAAATTTAACAGTTGTTGTTTGTTGTTTTTGTTGTTTAGCATCATATTTATGGTAAAATGAGTGCGGCGCTCATGCTTCCGCACCAAGTTGAAATCCTCTACAATCTCCAAGATCCAGTCAGTTCCAATTCTCATCAAATTCCGATATGTGCGGGCACAATAATTTCCTCGTATCTCGTCGTCACAGTCGCCAGTTGTCTCGCGGGCAGAAATCAGAACGCTTTTAAAGTCAGAGCAAAAGGGAGGAATCAAAATTATCAAATTCGATCTATTGACCAAGTCTTTTCCTATCCGGCGCTGCAGAGTGATCCTTCTCCATTTGACGTGGCACTCATTCGTTTGAACTCAAGTCTTCACCTGGACAATTTATTCACGTCAAAACTGCCCTATGAACAGAATGAAGATCCGTTCCCTTAACATCTAGGTATTTGAATTAAAATCAATTCAGCACAAAATCCATTTAGTGTGTGAATAATTCATATTCATCTGTTTACGATGCGAAGCAGAGTATTGTTTTCCTCGTGTCCGGCTGGATGTCTGTCCACATTAGGGCAATGTGAGACTTGGAACACAGCCATCTAGCGGACACACTTTGAACTCTTTAGTGTAGTTGCACCCTCTAGCAGGAAAATTTTCAAACTAGTGGACAAATTTATTACGTGAAGAATTTGTACTAGTTACATGTAACGGTGGAAGTACATGATGTAAATCATAGCTGCCATGCAACATTGGCCAACATGTCCAGTTTCTGGCTCGATGTTGGCCTTTTTTGTCCTCAAATATGTTGAGATTGTACTTTCTATGCGCTTGTTAACTGTCTAGTACAACAAATTTGTTTCAAAATTCTTATCAAAGAAAAATCGACTCATTATTTTAACCTTTATCCTCATTAAAATTTCCAACAAATTTGTTAGATGCATCCTACAGCATATGAGTTTTTGTACAGGTAATTTCAATTTCAACAAATTTGTTGAGTGCACTTTTATTTACTTACAAATTTTCGGTCGAGTTCACTCAAACAGGCGAAGCAGGGGAGGAAGGTATTCATTAAACGTGAGTTTGCGCAATGAGCTTAAAAGTTTTTCAATTCAAATTCGCCAAAACAATTAATTTTACTCAGAGCTATCAAAAATGAAATCACTTGAAGTCAAATCCGTGAAACCCGTGCGACTTCATTTTCTCGGGTATAGCTCTTAGTTTTGGCTGTACATGAGTATTTTAGGAACCGGAGGGAAATAATAATCGGAATTATTATTATTGTTACTGAAATTCAATTTTGGGGATTTCAACTTCGTGAACAAGTTTTTCTTGCTCCGTTTTACGTCAAATATCATGTGGGCGCTTCAATAGCAGTTACGCTCAAAATGTCAAGCATTAAGGATGAAAATAGCCAGGGATTCGAAAGAACATCCGACATCGGACAAATACAGAACATTTCACTCATGGACGGACGGAGAAAACTCGACAAAATGAGCATGCTCGAAACTTTGATGAAAAAGAGGATGAAAAGCTGGTGGTCCGGGCGTTGTCCTTTAAAAATTCAAATGTTCATCTCAATTTTCAGTTTTGGATCTATTGTTGGCTCACAGCCGTTTTCTATCTCACTTTGGAGCTCGTTTGGTGTCACGGCCTACAAATTATTTGGTGTTTTATAACATTTTCGAGAAAGACC
>JAQGBH010006920.1:0-11753 GCA_034698265.1 Sminthurinus aureus
AGAAAACACTCTTGACCTTTGACCTCGTTTAGCACCATCTAAACATTCACCGATTTTTCTGAAATTTTGCAGGAATAGTACACTTAGGCATAGGACCATCAGCCCGAAAGATTCCATCACTTTTAATTTTTTTGGGCCACCCTAATTATTATTGCATTTCATATTATTTAATATTTCTTTGCGTACAAATTAAAATGCTTACTGCATGTTACACTTTCTAAAACATGTTGGATACTTGATTTATTTATGGTGGAAAACTCCGCCTTTCTGTTTTCTTCATAGGTCGGAGATGGTTAAAGAGGATGCGTACAAAAACCAGCAGTTTTTTGGCCGTTGTGTATTCCAACATTCAACTGTAACACAACAAACGAAATATACAATGGGATACAGTGCGTAAAAAATGTTAATGTGCTTCTCTAGTGACTACTGACGATTCTACTTATTTCCTTTTTCACAGTCCTTTTAATATGTAGTATTTACATGTATGGTTTAAAACCGCTTCACATTGATGTGCATTTGTTGTTTTTCTTCTTCTTTTTGAAAACTTAAAAATTACAGACATTACGAGTTCCTGTGATTCGGACAATGACTTCTGGATAAATTTACCCGAGCAGGGTGTAATTATAGATAATAATACGATAAATGGCACTTGTAAGGAATGTAAAAAGATTGAAGACAAGATTAATGTAAGACGTAGAAAAAAGATTATTGTTCTGCATTTACTATTTTTACAATTTTTTACACTTGAGAATGAAATAATAAATAAAATGTACACCAATGAACAAAATCTTGTAGGCTGGGATGGGGATTTCGGCAGACAGTGCAATTGGAAAGCGGGTTTTTTCCTACCGTCGAGGTCACGGGTTGTTCATGATCATCGGCACCGTCTTTTTTATGACGGTCAGTCATTTTGGAGCTCATTTCTACAAGGAGACATTTTTCAACAAACGCATCATCAACTTTCATGTTTGGTACACGGTCAGTTCAATTCCCGTCTTTTTGTTTTCTTTCCTCTCGAGTCATTGAAATATTATGGTTAAAGAAACAATAATAATAATTTAGTAATCGCAATAATAATTCATTATTAATTGTCATTTTGTTTTTTTTATTCACGTCGTAGATCCATGTGAACGGAAGTGTGATGGCTCTGCTCTGCTTCTTTGCTGGGATGTTTGCTGGAATCTGTAATTTTGTTGTTTTTTTCAGTCATGTTACATTTTACATCAAGTGGAAATAATAATTTTTTATTTTTATTAGTTAAAATTCATGAATGGTTTTTCTAATGTATTTTTGTTTTTCTTTTTTGATTTTGTAGCTGCTCGACTCTTTTTGGGTTTTAGTAAATTGACGTCCAGTAAAATTCATGTGATTTTGGGTTGGATCAGCATCGCCGTTTTTGGCCTTGTTTTTCTTTCAAATGGAATTCGATTCAGAAGTCCAATACCGCGAATCGTCAGTATCTTTTTGCACTATTTGGGCGGAGGATTTTCTTATTTACTATGCCGTGAGGATTTTATTATAAATCATAAAAATGGCTCACAATTCATTATTGATGATGGAACTCTGTAATAATTTTTTTGTAATTTATTATTCGTGTGTATATTTTTCGTCATAGTTGTTTGTTTGGCTAGTTCGTGTTACATTCCAGCGTCTCCATCCGCTAGAAATGATATTCATCGCTCTGGATTCGTATTTGAGTATTTTTTTCTCGTTCCTCTGATCGCCTGGATTCTGTTTGATCTCCTCATTTCCATCGTCATGAATGTGAGGAGGAAAATTTACATACCCTTTTATTTCTTTTAATATTTTTGTTTCTTGCTGTGAATTTAATTTTGTAAAATGTGTGAATTTACGAGTAGATTTGAATGAAATGCCTTTGTTTCGTCTCGTGTAGATTTGCATGCTCTCTAATGACAAGAGAATGCAGTTTAAAAAGAAGAGGAAATGGGCACTTTTTCCTGTTTGTGGTGTTTCAATTCCTATGCTTCGCCCTTATTCTAAAAAAGATCTCGAGGTAGGAAAATCTAAAATTCAACTCTCGTTTTGAATGGTTTTTTTACTTAGTTTTCATGACTGGGATTGAGAAAATACAAGAGCTTCAGAAATTTAATTTCCAGTGTGATTTGATTTTTTAACTAGGGTGCCAAATTGAGGAAGCTGTTGTTGATTGTCTATTTCCTCGTGGCAACTGCGTTGACAATTGCTCTGGTTGTCATGGAGATGACTTCATCAACTTCAGGGCGATATTTTGGACCCATGACCTCCACACACAATTCAAAAGGGAAATATCAGGATCTTACAGAACTTTATCCCGATGATGTTAATGACTAATTATTGTTTTTGTTATTTATTACTTTTATTCCATTTTTTTTGTACATATACAAGTTTTTGACTCTTATTAATTTTGAATATTCTGTTTGATTATTTATTAGACGTTAGACTTGGAGATTCTAAGTTATAGAGTTTAGAATTAGCATGACCTATTTAGTTTTTGTTGCACTATGTATTGTTTATAAATTATAATCATTTTTTCCACTGATTATTTCACACTTTTTTCATTCTCTCATCATGTCTGAATTCTGGTTTTAGATTTAGATTTGTCATGACTAATTTGCCTCTTTGCGTGTAACATTTAGAAGTCATTTGTATTTTGTATTTTTGTAGAAAATGTTAAGTAATGTGTCCTGTATTTTACTCTTTGATTGTCATTGTCATTGTAATAAATGTGCAAGAGATTGCTCTCTTCTTTCAGAATTCAAAACGGAAAGGAACGGACTCAAATGGTTTCTTTCACTAATCAACTCTCGAGTCTCCACTATATTTTTAGTGTATATTTCATGCTGTTTTATGATATTATGCAATAATTAGAAGCGGGATTAATTCATAAATTACGGATAAAAAAGTACGGAGCTAAATAACAATAAGCACACACGACAATCTCAAAAGCAACATTCCGGGATTTCACAAAATTCACTAGAGCTGCTGTGTCTCTCTCACACACATTCACATTATGTCACATTTGCGTTCGAGAGTAGAAATTTTGCTTCTCTAGAGCTCCGACTGATTTGAAAGTCAAAACCGCCCAGATAAATCCGGATTTTAGATTTTGCGAGAAATTAATTTTGTTGTTACATAATTTTAATTATTGTCGTTAATATTAATTAATTTTGTTACTTTTCTTAGTAGGGAGAACAGCAATTTTACCATTTACCACACATGGACAATAAATGTTTCATACAAATCGGTTGTGAGGTGAATATTTTGGAATTTCCAACACGTAAATCAGCACCACATTTTTGAATGTAGATTGTTGACAAAAATATAAGTGTAATTATTATATTAAGTATTATGTAGACATAATTGACACGTCTGATTGTTATGTCGTATCTTGTATGTTCATCATAAAACATCAACCAGCCAACATCAAAATCAGTTTTATTCCACGCTGTTGACATTCTCAAGTCTCAAGACTCGAGTCGAGTCCATAAAAAATTAAAATGTCAAGGTGCATCATCTGTAATCAAGATATTAATATTAATCTTAAAGTGTCACCTGAATCCCAATCACCGTCAAGATCAACACAACAACAAGATGAAGATGACCAGAACAAAAATACAAGTCCGGATCCGAAGGAATTCCTTTCTGACTCACAAAACAACAGACTTGTGTTCAAAACATTTTGCAAGTACTTTAAAATATCCAGTGGAGAATGGGAGGAATTGTGTGATAATTTCCTGTCTGAAGCTACATCAAAAACTAAGGATCATGTGAAAAAGAAGCTCAAAATGAAGATGGAAAAGAGAGGAAATACATCCGAGTCAAATGACAATGAGGAAATTGACATGGATATTATAAACATTCCAGTTCCGTTCTGTGATGAATGTAAGTAAAAAATAAAAATAAAATGTTGAATAAATACATAATACGTATCCATTAACATTTTACAAAACAAAAACAAGAGCTACAAAACTCTTGTACATATTTTTATGCATGTGTAATTTGATGTTTGATATAAGTACGGTTTTTACTTAATAATCATTTTTGTTTTTGTTGTTTTTTTTTTATTAAAAAGGCTCAGCGTTAGTAAAAAGCTTAAGTGAATTGGACAAAATGTTTCAGACGATTCAATGGGAAATATCAAAAATGTTTTCAAATCTTCTCACTCTTGTTTTAACCACGAAGAATGGCAATGATAATAATAGTTGTAAGTCCATGTCAGAAGAAAATGCTAATTCTCCTACTCAACATTATGATATTGACGAGATTTTTGGTTCCGAGATCACAAGACTGAGAAATTGTATTTACCAACGTAAGTTTACTTTTTGTCATGCATTATTTTAAAAAAAATAAAATAATATGATATAAAATTAAATTGACTCTTAATAATTATTTTTTATTTATTTTTCTTGGTTATCCAACATATGTATTATCTATTATGATTTTTCTTCTGTATTTTCAGAATACACACCAAGACTGATATTACATCATTTAAAGTCCAAATCACTATCATCGACACCTTCAGAAAATATAGCAAAATTAAAAAAATCAACTACCACCACTAAAAATAAAAAGAATGTTGAAGAATCGTATTCACCTAGTCAAAAGAGAAAAAGAAGATCCATCAGAACGAGAAAAACTAGTCGTTTCCATACTCGTCGTGCTCAAGTTAAGGAAATTGTTGATTTAATTGTTGATCAGGAAGAATCATTAATAAAAAATACAAATAACAATAATATTACCATGGAAAATCCGGATTCTCCACATTGTATGGACATTGATGATGATTATTATTGTGATGAAGATCCTCTTTTTTTCAACCAAGAAGAAGAAGAACAAGAAGAAATTTTAGACGATGTACAAGTACATGAAAATAATGAGGAGAAGAATGTTAAAATTAAAGTATGCAGTCTTGTAAAATCCGTAGAAAATTTTAATCCAACAATAATAAATTATTCTAGTTCTAATTCTCCTTTTTCAACTACAATTAAAATTGAACCAGAAGAAACGGAATGGACAACTACAACAAATACAAGCACAATTGCTAATACTACTACTACAACTCCAGATGATTCTAACAAACCTACAAAATCGAGGAAGGCTAAAAAGGAAGCTTTGTTAAAAATAAAGCACAAGATTGAACAACTCTCAACTTTTGACATCAATTTGAATAAAAACAAAAACAAGGCTAATAAAAATTCTCCGTCTTCATCTGCTTCTGTTTTTGGCCGCGTCAAACCTCAAATCCTGGATGAAATTGAATTGGATTCAGATGGAGAATGTGTCTATGAGGTTGATGATGATGAGGATGACAATTATAATTGTAGTGAATATGAATCTTCACATGATGAAAACGAAGGAGATGATGTTGATAAAGTTGAAGAGGAGGATTGGCGAGCTTCATTTGGCTACTCTGCCGCTCCAAACATCGGATGTGGAGGTAAAAAGAGAAAGAATAAAAAGAGTAAAGTTCGTGCGCCTGCTAAAAAACCACATGGTCGGACTCCCGGAGCGCAAAATAAAAAAACAAAACTTCCCCAAAAATCCACAGAAACGAATCCAAATAATGATAATGATAATAATGATAACACAGAAGTGGAAAAACGTCCGAATCTCGTATTTTATTACAAGAATCAGAGTTGTGAAAAATGGGTGGAGGAGGACGGAGAAACCTGGTTCAAGTGTAGTTCGTGTGGATTCACAACTCGGTGGCGTAATAATCTTAATAGTCATATCCAAGTGGCTCATGTAGAGGGGATTTATTTGCAGTGTATTTATTGTCGCGGAGGAAAATACAGTTCCGTCACATTTCCTGGTCATTTGAGGCAACGTCATGCTGATAAACCGAGAAGAGATGTTGTGATTCCCTGTGGGCCGAATTTATTCTACTACAATAGGAAATTATTTGAAAAAATTGATGCTGGCTTCAAATGTCTGGAGGATGGATGTCATGAAATTGTGAAAGAATTTAATGATAATACTTCATCATCAACAACAACAACGATAACAAATACAACAGCTGAAATCGAAAATTCAAGTCAAATTTCTCAAGACAACATCAATAATACAAATGAAGAGCCTGCTCAAATCTCAGCAGGAGAAAATCAAAATGAATCAAAACAAGTGGAAAGCCGAGAGTTGGAAAAGGAACCAGAAATACAATTACAAAATACACTAGTCAAAGGAACTCAGAATATTATTGAGCACCTTACCTCGGTCCACATACTAAAAGTTTCGGACGAGAGAACGAGAATGGAAAATGCTTCACGTATTTGTGATATTTGTGGTGGGGTCTTCACATCTGCTTGGTATTTAAAACGACATGTAAGTGTTATTCATTCCGAGGAACGGCCGTTTATTTGTAAGTCAAAAATACAAATTATATAATTCTACACATAATATTTTACATTTTATGCGCTGTTTTTGTTTGTTGACTTTGTTGTTTGTCCATTTTTTTACTCGGACTTATAAAACTTTTTCGTGTTTTCGTTGTACGTTTTTAATTGTAAAATTTTGTTACTCTTTTACTTTGTTCTTGTCCATTGTAATTGTAAATATAGGCGAGACGTGTGGAATGAGCTTCAAAGAAGCGAGTCGTCTACGCGTGCATCAGAAAATACACAAGGCACCCGGCGTATTTACTTGTACCATCAACGGATGCGGGAAAACATACACCATGAAACGCTACTTGGTAATTTTTTTATTTCTATTTCACAAGTTATCGCGTTTAGATGACATAATATTTATTTATGTTTTTTTTTTGTTTGGTCAATATTCATGAAATTCATGAGTGAATACCAAAGTTACATTTTATATTATTTGATCGTAAATCGTAATCAAAAGTTTAATGTTTATCTTTTTCTTTTGAATTTTGGATAGAATAAACACATTGCATCTGACTACCATACGGAAGGAAAAAATTATTCATGTAGTATTTGTGAGCAACAGGGAGGCGTTAAAAAATTTCATCAGGTAAATTAATTCACTTTCCAAAATTAATTACTATTATTAAATATTATTAATAAGTTCAAAATACAAACAAATATTTAATGTATTACATTTTACAACATTGTACAGCTTTGAATGTTAATTTTAATTAATGTAGTGTATTTTCCTCTTTTTATTGCCAACAGTTATTCGGCCTCAAAAGACATATGAGAAATCATGAACGGGAACGGGAAAAGAATGCAAAGTGTCCAGAGTGTGACAAAGGATTTTATACGAAATGGGAAGGTAACTTTTTCAACAATTTTTTACTATTTATGGTACTTACTTAAGTTAGATTTCAAGTTACAACAAAAAGTTTTACATTTCCCCAAGTCTAAAGTCTCAGGAGACCTCTGCAACTTAGAATCAACAATTAACGTACCATTTATTTACTGTTTTTCCTTGTTGTTTGTATTTTGGTGACGTCTGTAGTATTCTTTATATATAATTATTTTTGTTTTTTATAGTGCGTCAACATTTGATCAGATGTCCGGTTTTACTTGATCTCCAATTAAATGACCAACCGTCTGAAATGGAAATGGATTCACCTCAAGAATAAAGGAATCAGAATGGATCTCATTCGCATTTACATTCAGGAGCTACCACCTCTGCCTGTGAAATTAATCAATCGCCACCACTGAATTTCAGTTAATCTTTAATATGTACGATATACGATATACATTTCTAGTTTAATTATACCATGAAAAGTTGACTTTTGACTTTGTACATTGCTTCAACCTTTCATTTTAGAAAATATATTATGATGAGAAAAAAGAGGATATTTTTTGTTTTACCATTGAAATAAAACATGACTAGTTTATGCGGAATTTCAGAAATCATTCATCAAGCGTAAATAGTTCAGTAGGTATTTATCATTTCCCACCGTAAACGTTTTTCAATTTTAAAAGTACATGTTTAAATCGTAGGTACTTTTGACTTTTGTCTCTTGCCCTTTGCTAATAAAAGAAACCAGTTTTTTTTCACTTCTCACCTTTTCCTCTATTCACTTCGCACATGAATAAAATACAATGCATAATGTATAATATGTGGGATACATTTTGCTCTCGGTAACGTGTATAATATGTGCTTTTCAACACATTTACTAGTGAGTACATTCGTTCATTCATGGTTCATTTTATGTAGTTTCTAGTTTGTGCTGTGTGCAGTGTAAAATGGAAAATATGACACTCGAAGCTCAAAGTTCCAAGCTCAAGCTTGAAAAGCTTGATGCAGAAGAGCAGAATGAAAAAAAAACCGGTCTTAATCATGCATATGCATCAGAGATCAGAGAGAAAATGTTAACTGTGGAATCGAGAATCAAGAATCGAGGATTGAGGATAGATTTTTATTACTTTGGGGATTTCCAATACACGGTACGAGATAGGAGATGGGAGATTCTAGCCGATGAGTCGATATTGCAAATACTGGGTAATTATCTACATTGTCTTACGCACACAAAACTGCATACATTATCCAATCACCTTCTGTCATCTCTTCATCTCATTTTCTGCACTTGGTCGCTGTTCTCTTTGCATTTTATAGCTCCTGTAAATTGTGAAGTTTAACGTGCAGTGGTTGGCCTTTGGCAGAGCATAAAATAGAAATTACAACCCTTTTACATTTTACAGCAAATCGTCCTCAGCAAACTTTTACACATTGAGAATCAAGAATCAAGAGTCGAGAATTATTGATTATTGAACAAGGAAATTGAGAACTTGAAACTTAAATCCAGAATGTAAAAATCTCACGTGTTCACTTTTCTGCGTTCAACTTTTTAGTCGTAGTTTCTTTGAGATTTTGCTTGAGACTTGAGATGAAGACTGCAGCAAAATCGGGAGGAGAAATTCAGCAGTTTTACGTGCAGAATAAATTGTGCAAAAATTTAGTGTGTCAATAATGTGTAAAATGAGACTAAAAGTGAATTTTTTCCTCATTTTCTTCGTCTTCATTTTCAATCTTTTTGTCCTAGTCCAAAGTCAAAAATTGTACAAATGTTCAAATGAAGTGGCTGAAAATTTCATTGTGATTCCACCGAGTCTTCAAATTCCTCCAGAGCCGCAACCTCAAGCGTCCATTGAAAATGAAGGCCCATCGCTACAAAATTACAAATTTCTAAGGGATGAATCCCAACTCTTCAATTTTTCACTGACTTTGAATCCCCATGAAAATCAGAGCTTATCAAAATCACAAGGAGATGAAAATGAAACTGAAACTGTGAATCTTTACGTGAAAAATAATTACACGAGTCACATTTCCAAGAAGAATAAAAATTCAACTGTTCATCTATACGCACAAACTCTGCATTATTTCACATCTCGGGGATTTTTTAAGCATAATCGAACTTTTTACAACCCCGAAAATTATTGTATTTCAAAGTACGCTTAAAAATATAATATATTTTCGAAATTATGAAATAAATTAAATTAACTTGAAAATGTCTATAGTCTTTGGATTTTTTACTTTTGGCGCTTTTCAACAGTATCACAAAGGAGAAAATCACCATCGAGCTGAATAAAAATGATGATGAATTAACCCTGAACAAATGCTGTCCACTCGGAATGGTTTTCTCTATGAATCTGGAAAATCCTCAGGAAACTGGAAAATGTCAATTCTCCGGAACAAAGGAATTTACACCGATTCTTTACAAAAATCTGAAGCAAAATGCTGCAAATGAATCCGAAGTCGGAACTCGGGTGAATTTTCTGTACAAACCCATTGGAAATAAACAGTGCGTAAGAAAATTGATCACGATTCCAATTTCGGCGGGAAAATCAAAAATCTTCACAATTTTTAAACAGTGAGACAATTTGCCAAAAAATCATAGATTTTAAATTTCAAATTCCAAATTATTATGAAAAAAAGAAGCCCATGATTTTACTAATTTTTTAATACGAATTAGAATACGAATTCTTGAAACTGGAGAGATTTTCACACGTCGCAGTGGGAATCACAAGTGGGAGGAACAAAATCCACAGGATCATTTTTGTATCGATGGTTTTTGGAATTTGAAGTCAAATCCGAATTCAAATTCAAGTTTGGCGGGAGTTTCAGAAGGATTTCAAAATGGAGAGGAATTTCAAGTGATTTTATCTTGTCCACTCGGTGGAAATGAAGTTTCAGACGTCAATTTAAGGGTAAAAAACATTAGTAAAAAAAACTATTGGTTTCATTTTTCAAAGAAATTTTTACTCTTTAATAAATTCTATGATAATGTCTTTGCAGGTTTTATCAATAGTATATTTCGGCGCTTATTCCGTTTCCGCCCTCCTCCTTTTCCTCACACTCATCGTCTACGGCTGCATTTGGACCACACAGAAAATTCATGGCTGGACCATTTTCTCCTTTGTGTTCAACGCCCTCTGTTTCAGTTTTTGTGTGGTTTTGACTCATGCCGTTTCACTTTGGCGCGCAAGTGTCGGTGATGATGCTGGGATCGGGTCAAATTTTTGTGTGGGCTTGGCAATTCTGGGCCAATTTTTCTACGTTGGATTTTTCAGCTGGATGACTGTCTTAAATTTTGACATTTTTAGAACCATCAGGTTATTAAATTGTTTAAAAATTCTAATTTTGTAATTTTTAAATTTCGCGCGCAACCTTGAAATAAAAATTAAAGTTTTACATGATTTTTGGGATTTTGTAGGCAGTTGACGCCAATGTCAAAAAGGTCAAAGGGAAAAAGAGCGTTCACTCTTTATTCACTTTTTGGATTGGGCATTCCGTCGATTTCCGTTGGAATTTCACTGGCAATCGAGCATAATTTTGGGTAATCAAAAATTCGAAAGATCGAAAAACAAAATATTCAATTATTTTTGAAACATTTGTACAACTAAAATGAAAAGTAAAACCGCGGTTTTTATGTTCTATGATCACAGATTTTTCGACGATCGGGTGATTCGACCTCAATACGGACGATCCCGATGTTTTTTAGATCAAACTTCTGTTTTTGCCCACGCCGTCTCGGTGAATTCTCTCCTATTTTTTGCAAATATTATGATGGCACTCCTGATTTTAAGAACCTTGTGGCAATTCAAAAAGGAGGCAGAAGCCCTGGAAAATTCACAGTCGAAAATATCAGGGAAAAAACCGCCCAAGTAAAATTTATTCATACACAATTAAAAAATTTGAACAAGCTAAAACATTTCAAATTGAAAACCCGCGTGTTTTTACATGTTTGTGTATTATTTTTGTTTACAAAGGATTTGGCTCTTTTTGAAGCTGTTTTGCTTGATGGGTTTCACGTGGCTTTTTGAGCTTTTATCAGAATTCACTCTATTCCTGCGAGAGGAAAAAGATTACAATTTGAGTGTCTTTTGGTCAATTTTTGACCTGTTTAATGCATTCCAGTCCGGATTCCTCTTTTACATTTTCGTCTACAAACGTGATGTTCAGGAACAGTTTAACGGTGAGAATTTTAAGCAGTACAGTGAAAAATGTTTTGTCTGACTTGAGGAAAAATTTGGAAATTTTAAAAAGGACATCGCTGGCAAATAAAGGAAAATTTCCACCCCGTCAGAATGGGCCCAAATTTGGTACAGACGTACTTTTGACTATGGGGAACAATGTT
This sequence comes from Sminthurinus aureus, assembly GCA_034698265.1. NCBI lineage: Eukaryota > Metazoa > Arthropoda > Collembola > Symphypleona > Katiannidae > Sminthurinus > Sminthurinus aureus. The sequence continues at coordinate 11,549 of JAQGBH010006920.1, forward strand.
TGTGAAGTGACTTTAAAAGTGATTGACCCCTTTGACCTCTGGAGGTCATCAAAGTTCTGAATTTTTTGTTGGACTTTGACGCCGTTTAAAACTTTTATTTGATTTTTAAAGGTGTTTTTCACACAAAAGTCCATTTTACACGTAAATCATTGAAGTTAGACATCTACTACCTTCACAAAAGATGATCAGCATACAATTCTCTATC
>JAQGBH010006921.1:0-11751 GCA_034698265.1 Sminthurinus aureus
AATGGGATTGGTTGGGATTGTTTGTGATTGGTTGGGATTGCTGGGGATTGCTAGGGAATGCTAGGGATTTGTTGGGAATGCTAGGGATTTGTTGGGATTGGGATTGCGGGATTGGAGTTTAGTCATGCCCACAACTTGCGAGAAAATGATTAAAAAATTGGCTTTTGGAACATCTCGGGAAAAATTGAGAGCCTTTGACGGATTTTAAACGACGCGAAATGCAAAATTAATGATTTATATTGTAAAACGTCCAGACATCAAATTCCAGGACTGTCCCGGCGAATCCGGGACGGTTGCCAACCCTATTCCCAAGGGAGCGCAAACGTTTTCTTGTTCATTTCCTCGGTGGTATTTCAAATCTTTTGTCAAAGGGAAATTAAAAGGCATAAACCTCAAGTTCACAACTCGGAGAAAAACGACAAATATTGTTCAACAAATGTAATAAAGTTATTGAAATACAGTGGAATCGTTCTTTATTAAAGAATTTTTAATCGTTAATACCATGACCCAGAATCAGCTTTGCGAAGGAAATTTTGTTACCTGGATACAAAATTAAAAGCGGCGTCCAACTTTGACGACATGAAATGTTTTTACATTTGCTCACAGAAGCTGAAACGGACGATGATTTTGATGAATCGTGTTTAAAGAGTCATAATGAGGAGACTATTGTCAATTTGTGGTCGAGTGGATTTTCATTTGTTAGGAAAAAATAAATTCAACTTCCATATAATGAAGAACTGGCAAGCTGATTAGGATTTTCAGCTCACTTTTCTCTTTAAATTCCCTTTGTCTAGTTTTATCAATGGCGTATTTCCTATTTTCATGCTGAAAAACGTCATATTTATTTGTGTAAAAGTTAAATAACGGCTGATAATAAAAATTTCATGTTTATTGTTAGCCAAGACAAGAGAAAAGTTTACGTAAGCAAGCAAGTAGAATCAAATTTTCAAATTAAAAAAGATAAACAATTGATTAAAGTGTAGGAAATGTAATAGAAATTGATACTCAGAAAGAAACGTGGCATGCAACTGAACACTGAGAATTGTGTTAACATTAAATAAAATTAAAATCGGTGTCCAAGTTTTACATTAGAAATATTTTTTTCATTTGCTCATCAGGGAAACAAAACTGGTAATGAGTTGTTTTTCTTTATTCTTCCTGCATTTTGAAAACATGTTTTAATTGTTTGAGAAAATTAACCATATTTTTCATGCCCCGAGGATATTAACACTCTTTGTGAAATGCAAGTTCAGTTTGAAGCAGGACAACAACGTTGGGTTTTGTGTGGTTTGGCTTGAATTGGTTGGAATTCCTTTATTTTTGTCCCTTGCCTTCCGAGAAATTTGTTAATCCAAACTTTCCAATTTCGTTTCCAGTTCCAAGAATTTTCCTTTGCTTTTTTCATCCTTTTCTGGCATTTGTTAAATGGAATATTTTTAAAGTCAACGTTAAAAAGCTCTGTTCCAGTTTTGAGACTCTTTTTCTCCAACTCGTTGGACAAACAATAACAGACTTTTGTGCTAACAAACAAAACTTTTTGAGAGTTTGGGGAATTTTGAAATTTTCCATCACAAACGAAAAAAACTTGCATGTCAAAATTTCTCAACGTCTCAACTAATTTTAAACGCTGAATTTTGGATTTTAATTGTGAATACAGAATATAGTCTCAACAAATCTCTGAATCAGGAGAACCGCGAGCCAGCTTTTCAAATGTTAACGGTGAGAAAATTGCTCATTACCTAAGCAACGCCCAGTCCACAGCATTTTCAGTTAATTTTGTAAACAACTTAATAAAATCTTGCTTTTTTTACAGATTTGGATTCTCTCTTTAAACATTTGAGTCGACGTTTTCTGTTTTGCGTCCACGATGAAGAAGGAGAAAACACAAGTTGTTAAAAATTCAAAGAAGCACAAGTGCGCCCTCTGTTCTTATTCGACAAACAATCTTTCAGTTTACAAAGGTCATGTGATGACCCACTCTAATGAAAAGCCCTTCAAATGCCCCAAATGCCCATTCAGGTCAAAACGGAAAGATGTTGTCAACGGGCACGTAAAAAATGTACATGTGTTTCAATCTCTACCCATATCTTCGCGACCTTTTCCATGTTCACATCCTGGATGCTCCTTCGCTGCAAAAGAAAAGTCAAATCTTACTTCACATTCAAAAATCCACTTTAATGTAAAATCCTTTTTTTGTTCTCATCCCAACTGCAAGTATTCTACAAATGACAAAGGAAGTCTCACAAGTCATACTCGAACTCACACGGGCGAAAATCCGTTCGTTTGTCAATTTGAATCCTGTTCTTATGCTACGGCAACTTCAACTCAACTTGTGCGTCACTCAAGAACGCACACAAAAGAACGGCCGTTCAAATGTCCTGAATCAAAATGTGAATATTCATCCGCAACTAGTTCCCATGTCAAACGACATCAACTGACTCATGAGCCGCAAGAGGGCGAAGAACGCCCTTCATTTTCATGCCCACTTTGTGAATACAAGGGAAAAAGTAAAGAACGTCTTTCAAATCACGTCAGACGACACACGCTTGAAAAATTGTTCAAGTGTGACGAGCCCAACTGTAATTTTGAAGGCAAGACAAAAGCACACGTTAAGATGCACAAGGTTATGCACTCGGATGAAAAACCTTTCGCATGTTCATTTGAATCATGCGAATTCCGCTGCAAATTGAAAAGCAATCTATCAAAGCATTTGGAGAGTCATAGTGTGGAGCGACGGTACAAATGTGAACTTTGTCAATTCCGCGGAAAAACTAGAACCGTTGTCACAAACCATTTGGAACATGTTCATGCGGACCCCAAATTTAGACCATTCAAATGCCCGGAGCCGCAGTGCAATTACGCTTTCAAGCGAAGATTAAGTCTCAAACCCCATCTTTTGACTCATAAGCGAGCGAAAAAACCTGCTCGTTGATTTCGAGTTCCGACTTGTGACTTGTGACCTTTTGCATATTGCAATTTTAATTTACTAGGTCAAAAGAAAATTGAGATGCTTTTCACCCAAATTCAGAAACTACCCAAATTCAAACGGAGGGATGTTGCAACCAAAATCCGATTCAAAATGTAAAAACTCAACGAGAAAGAGGAATTGGGGATTTTTAAGGAAAATAGCTGCGACAAGCAGGAAAAAAGTTGCGTGTACTCTGACAGCACAGACCAGAGAAGGAGCCATTTGAGTTTGCTCTACGATTTTCCTTGGCCTTGTTTTCTACTCAAGTTCCTTTACTCTGTTTCCGGTTGTCCGTATAAAACTGTGAGGAAAGAAACGTCTCACCAGACATTTGAAATCTCACCAGAGAAAAAAATTAAAGAGAAAAATCCTTTGCAGTGACTTTGCTTGTGCTGAACATTTGTATTAATAAAAGTAAAAATTTGGCTCACCTTTTTAAGCCCTTTGGTCAGTGTCATTTTGGAAACAGTTGATTCATTTTTACAGCACAAAACGTTTACTGTTTACTCAATGACAAGTATCAAAGAGAAAGGCAACGAGGAAAATTCGCAAAGGTTTCTTACTCAATATTTTTGAATACTTTGTTTTATTCTTTGACAAGTTGAATAAATTAAAGCCGAATTTTTTTGATACGACTTGATGAAATTCACAATTCTGCATATAAATTCTGGATCGACTGAAATTTTGATGAAGATTGTATCAAAATCGTTACGCATATCACAATCAACCTACAGCTACTGAAACTAGAACAACATTCATAAAAATTACAAGCGGCGTTCAAACTTAACATTAACTTTCGGTTTCCGTGTCTAACTCTAAAAAGTTGTGTGAAATTTGGAAGCTTTTCTTAAAAACCCTTGCGTTAAGACAGTTTTAAAGGACCTTGGAATAAAAGTTTTAACTATTTTTCTCAACATCGTGTTAAGCATCGGATTTTTATATTTTGGGAACAACCAGCATATAATCGAAAACTGGATTACTGTTTGCAACAAATCAGATTTGTTCAGACTGTTTTGACTTTTGGCACCCCAAAAAATGAGAAACGTACGGAACAGTAGAGCGTTTAAACTCTTTAATGCGTCCGTTTTCTAAATCGCGATTGAAATTCAAAGATCCAAACAAAGCCAAAATTAAATGATAACTGATTTTCAAAATTTGATCTGTAAACTAGTGAGATGGAACAAGAAGCATGAAAATTGTAAACGGCCTCCAAATTGAATTTCAACTGTACGACGTGCGTTCAACTCGTGAAATTGATTTAAATTTGGAAACCTTTCTTCAAAATTAAAATAAAGCTCTCAAGACAGTTACTTACTGTTAAGCATGTTGGATTAAGTTCTTGGGATTGAATCAGCTCCACTGATTTCTGTTAAAAATCTTGTTTCCCTACATAGAGAAGGAGGTGAAAACCACTCCGCTTTCACTTTGTCAATAAATTCAAATTCAACTGAACGGCGCGCCGTATCTAACTCGGGAGTGTAAATTGACGCTAAAAATATTTCCATTAGCTACCTATACATCTCAAAAATCAAGGCTCGATAGTACCGAGTCGAGACTCAAGAAAACATTGAATTCATGTTAAATTAAAAGTTTTAACGCTAACAAATTGTTTCATTTTAACGCCGTTTAAAAACATTTGAGCTGTCCAACTCCTCACAAGTAAGAAGAGCCAAGATTTCAATGAAATTAACATTTTCAGCATACCAAACGTTTAGAATTAAGTGCACAGAATTTCCCACGCATACAATTTATGTTGCCCAAGGTCACAAATTATCCCCTTCAGACTTCAGAACATAAAAGCAAATCAAGTCTTTTTTTATTCAAAGGGTTTTATTACAATTTTTAAGCAGAGTACACATTTAAAGAAAAATTTGTGATTCAAGAAATTCGACTGGAATTGGCCACATTTTTATCCTTCTTTGATTTGTGATTGAGTTGATGGGATATTAATGCATCTTTTCTTGCGGCTGCGTAGTCGCATTTGACCTCTGGACATTTAAAAAGTCGTTCTTTTGTATGCGTCCGAATGTGCTTGGTGACGTCACTTATGCGCGCGGCTGCATATTCGCATCCGTTTTGAGGACATTTGTGATCTTTTTTCCCCGTGTGGATCTTCACATGAGAAGTCAAATGTTGTTTTCGGGAGAATCGTTTCTCGCAGTATTTACATTTCCAGTCTTTTTGTCCCGTGTGAACTGTCACGTGGTTAGTCAATTCTTGTTTTGTAATAAATCGCTTCTCGCAATAATCGCACTCGTGATCTTTTTGACCCCTAGGAATTTTCTTGTGCCTTTCCAAATTACGCTTTTGACCAAAGGATTTGTTACAAATATTGCACACAAACGCCCTCTTTCCAGTGTGGACAACTTGATGTGTTTTCTTTTCCAAATTAGTTCTGAACTTTCTGTCACAGTAGTCACATTCAAAGTATAAATTCCGTGGCTCCTTTTCTGTCTTTTCTTGTTCCATTGTGTCGCTAAAAATTCTGAATACTGACACTCTTCACCCTTTCGTTCACCAGCCTAAAAACAACAATAAATAGAAATAACTCTTACTTTAAATTACCGTCATTGCGAGTTTAGTCACTCATGGGCAACTATTCAAATATGGGTATGTATATAGTGCTTAAGTAAATAGCATGGGCAATTATTCGCGCAATGACGGTAGTTCTGCTTTTTTTCAAAAAAAAAAAACTTTGAGTGTACGGAAAATTTCCCATCTAAAACCAAACTCAAATCTCAAGTTTGACTGTTTTTCACACCTCAAGAACCAAAGAATCAATTAAAATTGTCTTGTGATTCAAATTTTATTGGTCCGTTTTTGGCTCCTTCAATCTTTGGATGTCGGATGTCCAACGCTGACAACTTTGGAACAGAAAATGGTTTGCGTATTGAGCAAATCGAGGAATATTTTATTCGTGTTGCTTTTAATCTCGACATTCAAATCCATTATCATTTATCATTTTCTCCTATTCAACACAGGGACGTAACTCGCAATTTAATCGAGTCTGTAGTGGCTTTAGCTTGAGACTAGTACAACATGTACAATGTACAATGTGCAATACAAATGCCCAAGTCTAGAGTCTAGAGTCAAGAGTCTGGAGAAAATGGGTGGACTATGCTGATGCACCATTTTCTGGTAAGTAGCACAAAGTCATTAAACTGAGAACGGCTCATCATTTTGTCTCACTCAGCGTTAAACACAGGCAGATGATTCTCAAAGAGAGAATTATCTCCGTGTATCTTGTATTTACATTACCTCAACAATTTTGTCTCATGAACATTTACAAATAATATTTACAAAAAAGTTTTAGTGAAATCTTCGGGTTTGTTTGCTTTGCTTTGGCTTGCGCCAGATGGAAATATTTTCGTCTATTTTAGTTGACGTAAATTTTCTTGCTCAAAATTCCGTTTGAAAAATTCCTACGTGAAAAAGTAAGAAAATATATTTATTTGATTTTCTACTAAAACAGTTTTGTTGCGTGAAGAAATTGGACATTCAAAACTCAAACTCAACCTTGAATTTCGAGTTGTGAATAGAAACAAAGTTATAGAAATTGACAAGGACAAACAATTTGATTCGTAAAAGTTTGATTCGAGAATTTTATGTTGTTTTATTTACGTTTTTAGGCAACAAAAATCTGGAAACTGAAAACCGTTGAAATTCAGCCCAAAGCTCTGGAAACAAGAACAAAATGGGCGAGGAGAAGAGCACCAAAGCATTAAATTTTGAATGTGACTACTGCCAGAAAAAGTTCAAGAGTAATCAGGCCAAGACATTTCATCAAGTTGTGCACACGGGAACAAAAGCTTTTGCGTGCAACATTTGCGAGAAATCTTACGGCCACAAGAATCATTTGGACAGGCACATGAAAACTCACTTCGGTCAGAAAGATCACGAGTGCGATTATTGCCAAAAGAGATTTCTAAGGAAACAGGACATGACTCAGCATTTGTCTGTTCACACGGGAGAAAAAAACTGGAAATGTGATTACTGCGAGAAAAAGTTCTCTCAAAGAGCGCATTTGACTGGTCATGTGAAGATTCACACGGGACAAAAGGATCACAAATGTCTTCACGAGGGATGCAAATATGCGGCGGCGCGAAGGGATACCCTCACCACGCACATGCGCACACACACAAAAGAAGTACCTTTCAAGTGTCCACAGGTCAACTGGAACTACGCAGCCAAAACAAGTTCAGAGTTGAAGAGACACCAATTCACTCACAAATCAAATAAGGACAAAGCTCTGGTCAAGTTCCTGTGCTCCGTCTCCGGTTGTGCGTGTAAAACGCTGATGAAACCTCAAAACCTCACAAGACACTTGAATACTCACAAGAGAAAGTGAGCGAGCGATGAGTGAGAAAATTCTTGGGTTCTTCTAATGCTGACAATTTGTAAAACTGAAAATGTGATTCCTTTTCGCTGCGTTCTTTTATCAACCTGAAAATTTTTCATGCGTGATATTTTTACTAATTAAAATGTACCAAAGGTGAAAAGTTTTAAAATGAGATTGAAAAATCAAAAATGTTTGGAGTACTTTTTCTTTGGAAATATGAATAAATTAATTTTACTTGAATATGCGGATGAATCATAATGAAATTAACAGAGTTTTTACTTTGAATTCAAATCGGTAGAGCTTCATTCATTGAAAAGTCACGCTAATTGTGTGATACCATGTACGTTTTGAAGTAAATGGTAAATGATCATGCTAAGCAAGTCTTACAAACGGAGATTCAAGTAAACGGAGCTTCAAAAGATGTAAAAAGATTGGAGAAAATTTCAAACGGCGCCCAAATTCCACAATATATTTTCAGTTTCCCAGGAACGTTGTGAAGTTTAAAAGTTTTGTTGGAGATTGAACCAAAATTGTTTGATTTTATTATTAATTCATGAATTCCATGTTTTGTTGTCCAAAGTTTATCCAAAGTTTAGATGTTTTGATGTTGATCAAAATAAAAGTATTAAATCGTTTAACCGTAATCATAAAATTGTACATTCAGTTTTCAGTTTCTAGGGCAACCATTTTCTGTTGCCTTTATTTGCGTATCATTTGATCAAATTTAGGGGTTAATAAAAAGAGAATTTTGTTTGTCTGCACAGAAAACGGAAAACTTTTCATTTGCTCGCTTCTGCTACATGCCGTAGGTACAAAATTCATCCGTCTTGATTCGTCTCATTTGTCTCAATATTTCAGATTTGTTCAATTGTTTAATTTATAGAGATATTGGCGAAAATCTAAAATGACTCATTTCTGTCCCGTTGTAAGGTTGGCGATTTGTAGTTAAGTTTATAGATTGAAAAGTAATTGTAAATAAATGAATGATTTTTTTTCTCCTATTTACCATTAAAATATCACAGTGCCCCTTTTTTCTCTACGCGCGGAAAAAATTTGAAAATGGGAGGCAATTTTCAAAGGGGAATTTTTGCTGATTTGGTAATTCTGATTCTGATTTCTCGAGCGGATTCAAGTTTTAACGACAATAATAAATATGTGATTAATTAAACATTTATTTTGATTGTATAATAATTTACTAATTTACAAGATTGAATTGATTAAGCAACAACAAAAGAACAAAAGTCAAGATTCTGGTTTATCCGTCAACATGGTAGGAATTTTTAATATTTTTATTTATCAAAATTTAAGATGACGAATACAAAATACAAAATGTGAAATACCTCAAGTTTAGTTGATGTTTAATTTATGTACTTTTATCATTTTGAAGGAGGAATTTGCTGGAAATGACAAAGAGTCAAAGTTACTTCAAATAATAAGTCAACAAAATGAAAGTCTTCAAAAACTTCAAGATGAGTTAAACGAGAATAAAATCTTGATAAAGTCCCTTCAGGAGGTAAAATTTCACATGTTTTACTTAATTATATTCAAATTCATTATTCCATTTCATGTGACTAAATAAAATAATGTATTTGATTTTGATATATTTGGTCTTAAATAGAGAATCGTGCAGTTGGAAAGTGGTGGTGTTGAAACTCAAGTCAAAGTATTGCAAGTGGAGGAAGAAAAGAGTTCGGTAAGTATCATAATATTATCTATTTAAGTACATTAAAGTTATTGTTAATAATAATTATCATAGTGTTCATTCAGGATTTTACTTTATTCAAAATTGTTGTAGAAGCTGATTGTAAGTTGTATTTTATTTTTCTAAATGTATTACATATTACTTCAGGATTCTCAACCAATGGAAATGGATTTGACTAATTATGAGAACAATGAACATCAAAACAAAAAGATGAAAGAAAAAATTGGTCAAGTAAATCAGCCCATTAGTTCAGAAGATAATTCCGCCCAGGTTAAAGCCATGCGAAATCCGTTGGTGAGAAAAAACAAAATTATTCTATATTTTTCAAAAAAGCAAAAATAATAATAATAATAATTATTGCTAATAATTTTTATTTCTTGATGTACAAATTTGAATTATAAATCGCTAATAGTTGGAACACTTTTTTTCATTTATCAGGTATTGATACAAATATTCAGAAACACGAGAACAGGAGATCTGCTCCAAAATTCCCGTTTGGTGAATCGGGACTGGAGAGATTTATCTACAGAAATTTTACTCAAAAGAAAAAACATTCAAGTGTACCTTCGGGAGGAAAATTCTAAATTTGTTTTGGCTCAGAAAAAAGCCCCTGAAAAACCCCTGGATGAACTCATTAGCCTGTTAAACATCTCAACAACAACATTTCCTTCTTTTAATTGTAGTTTTCATGGAAATTTGAAGTGGGATGATGTTCAAGGGTTTTTATCCGAATTCGGAAGTATTATCAAAGGATTGACTATCGTTGGAACACAAGATATGAAATTTATGAGAAAATTATTCGAAGAGCAAGTTCCACATCTCGAAAGTCTAGAACTGAATCACGTTGAGGCAGAAGGAGCATTATTTCCTAAACAGTCTCCAGCATCTACACTCTCTTCTTTGACTAGCCTGGAACTCGATAAAGGAACCCCTTCTTTGCTCCTCAAAGAAATATTAGAAGCAGCTGGAAATCTTCAAAATTGCACGGGAGTTTGGTCACTGGAACAAATTGAGCTTCTGCCCCCTCGTCTTCACATTTTGAAGGACCTCATTTTAGCACCTATTATAAACGATCTTAACTCTTATGCTAGATTTTATGATGATGAATTCAAGTTACACCTCAAATACTTGGACATGGACTACACTAACCTTTGTCTTGCAGAAGAGAACCCTGAAAGTCTATGGATTGAATCTTTAGTAGGTGAATTTGACCAAATCAATACGGAAATTCTGTCTACAAATCGACTCACGTTGGAAGAAATACGATTCGCTCCACCGTTTCATTTTGAAAATCTCATTAATTGGCCTGAATTGGTCAACGTTAAGAAATTGACGATTTCGGGAGTGGGTGATTTTGGGTTGAACTATCCAACATTTAGCATTTCAGAAACATTTCCCAACCTTCATACTCTCTGCTTAAAAAATACCCAAAATTCGGATAATTCTCTCTCTCTCTCTGTAAAATATCTCCATTGGGAGGATGAGTCAGAATGGGAAGACGCCTATTTGGAGTGTGCTGATCTGTTTAAGGAGGTTATTCCAACTGTCAAGGTTCTCAGTATTGATCAATGTCTTGCAAAAGCCTTTCCTTCATATTACAATAATTTTCCTAACATTCAACATCTTTCTCTGTATAATATTGGAGATGAGGATTTTCCGAGCATCGCTCCAGCAATTTGGAACATGAAAAAGTTGAAGAGTCTGAAGCTTAGCTTTTCTGGTTGCACCACTTCTCAAATTGATACAGGATTCATGGGAATGGAAAAAGATGTCTGCCAATTTCTTGCTTGGGGTCTAGTCAATCTAGGATTGGGAAAAGTGCAAGTTGAGGATGTGGAGAAATTCCGAGTAAACCCATCAATTTTGAATTTGAAAGGTAATTTACTTTTACGTGGTACATTTTATACTATAATTTTCATATTTATAATAATATGATATTATTGTCTACTTTTATTTTTTATTTGTCTTGCTTTCACTTATCACAAATATTTGTTCAAAAGTCATTATTAATAATTATTCTTTGTTTTTTAATTGCTTTCTGAATATTTTGCAGAGCTGGAAGAACTTCATTTACTTTACGAGGACGATAGTGACAGTGATGCAAATAATGATGCAGAGAAGAAAGAGAAAAGAGCTTCATCCATTTCCTTTAAATATGCCTTCGACCTCATGCCCAAACTTCGTGTCTTTTAGTAAGGTTCGTGACAATAATTTACGATTTACGATTCATCTTTCTTTTATTAAACTACCACATCTACATGATGTGTATGTAGCATTTGATTTTCTGGTTGTGAGTACAACTTTAGGAAGGCCCACATTAAAAATCTTAAAATTGTTTTGTCATTTGAATTTGAATTTAGATCCAACTGCTAATGATGACAACTAAATTATCGTGCGTCAACTTATTACTTTTTGCCTGAATCTCTCTGGATCAACTTTGAACTGTTTTAAAGAATTGACTTGTCTTCTTTTCAGTATCAAATATCAACTATACCAACACATTTTTCTAATATAATTATTTGATACCTACATGATTACCTGAATTTTCTTACATATTATAATTAAAGGTGAACATGAAACATAATAATTAAGTATCATTATTGTTCTTGTTCTTATTGTTTGAATTTTGAATAAACCCATTTTTTTGCAACATCTATGCAAACAACAAACCAAACGGTCAAAATATTCCTTTACCATAAAATAAAAAATGTTTAAAATATTCCTTATTTTGTATCACCATGT
>JAQGBH010006922.1:0-11749 GCA_034698265.1 Sminthurinus aureus
TCGTTTTGAGAGTAACATTTTTACGAGACTCTCGACTAATTTCCGAGACAACAAATTCGAGATTCCATTCTCTAGTTTTGATACAAAATACAGGTACAGAGTACAGAAAAATGAGTAAGTGACACATGATGTGATATAATAAAATGCATTTGAAATTTTGACATGGACATCATATTTATTCCAAGTTCCAGTTTCAAGTTCCAAGCTAAAGAAGCACTTTGATCATTGCATTGGCACAACTGCGAAGAAAACTAGGTGTTGCCTCTCACTTTGAGACACAATTGAGGATTTGGTTGCTACTTTTTGGTTATTTTGGTACTATGCTAAACATGTGTCATCTATTCCATGTTCAAATGCATATGTTCAACAGTCATCAATCTTCAGTCTCAGTTCTCAACGTAATTTGTAATCAGATAAATAGTAATATTCACAGCACAGTGTACAATGTGCATGAATCATGGTTTTTTTGTAGTGTTTTGCAAAGAGTGCATGTATATGAATAAATAGGGGAGGTCAGGGTAGTGTTTACGTTTTCTAAACTATTTGTGTAAATATCATACATCATACATGAGCATTAACTAGATAAAATGATTTCATCACCTGTCTATTTAAAAAGTTGATATGTTTCATGATGCAACCAAGTTTTTCCCATCTTTTTTCACAGAAACCTTTTTGCTTTTTGCCTGCCTTTGTCAAAAGCAAATCAAACATCAAAGCAAAGTAAAGCAAAGCAAATCAATAATAAATTGAGTTTATAAATGGGAAATGTTTGCTATACGATAAACTTTCAAGCTTAACTTCAAAATCAGAACCTATGCATTGTGCACTGTACATTGCATTGTACATATTGTAAACTCGAATCGAACCAAATCAAACTACTGATAAAAATATCTGCTATATATAATATTCTACCTTTTCCTTTTTGCTGTCTTTCCTCTTCATTTTAGGATACGATTTTTGATTTTGATTTTTCCTGTGCTTGACTTGTGCCTGACAGCGTGACAGGGAGATTTCCAAATCTATTTTTCTGACAGCTCTTTTTCTCCCTCTCTCTTTCACATAGAAACACATGCACTCTAACAATATTATACAAACTGAATGACACGAGTTATATTTGTGAATTGAGGTGTATACTCTGCTCCATTTTCTTTTCTATTCCATAATACTCTATTCTACTCTATACTGACATTACATTATATTTTCTTGTTCCAATTATTGAAGTTTGGAGTTTGGAGTTTTGAGCTTGGAACTTGAAATTTTTCAGTAGTATCTTAAAATAGAAATGGCTGAAAAGGCAAGTATTTTTCCACTACAAAAGAATCAGTATACATCAATAAACATTGTTTTTACTTCAAGTTCAAACATATGCCATATGCCCGGACTTTCCTTAACACATGAATTTTCATCCATTTCATGTTTCATCACAAATCCGAAATCACAAATCACAAACAATAAAAAATTGAGCAGAGATTTTGAGGCAGTTTGTGAAAAATACTAAATTGTAAATTAATGGATGCTTGTAAAAAACACATGAAATGCGAATACGAATACGCGATTATAAATGGAAATAAAAGGAATGAGAATGCAGGAATAAAAAACTTAGTGTGTATTCTCAATTTGCAAAACTCCGTTTATGTAATATGCAAAAAAAAAGTTTGACTAACTGGCGAAAAACTTGAGTGTAGAGTTGTAGAGTGTTGAGTGTTTATGAAAAAGGTGCTTGTAGCTTTTGTAGCTTGGTTGGTTATGAATTACGAATTACGAATTAGGAGTTGGGACTTGGGACATTGATGAAATATCGTACATGTGCACAATATTTTGTACGTAATAATAATAATAATAAAACACTGCATTTTCACATTTATAGCCAAAGAAGAAGAAGACAAGAAGTGTTGAAAAGGAAAAAAAAGCATGATAATATTATTATGATATTTTTAAAAATAATTTATAGTCTAAAGTCTCCCACAGAAAACATAAATATGATATGCATAATAATATAATATAATGCAACTGGATTGGATTGGCTGTGTACAATAATAATAATAATGTTCTATTCTTCAGTATAATATTCTGTTATATTGATATATTATATATTATATACGAATATATAAGAAGCAGGTAAATGGTATTTTGCTTGAATAGTAGATACTATAATAAAGTATACTCTATAGATGTGTATGATGTAGTATGAAAAAGAAGAAAAAAAATTAGTGTAAGTAATAAAGCAAAGGAAATAAATAAAGGGGTGGGTTGAAAATGTGTGTATATGTAAGTAAGGTATTGGCTTGACCTCAATCTCCCCCAAAGTCTTCACGTTCACTATTTCTCTTCTTCTATCCGTTCTCTTCTCTTCTCTTCAACATTTGATTTTACTTGTCTTATTTTATTTTGTGCACTTGTGTTCTGTCTTACACTCCATCTAAACATATAGGTAAAATTCTCTCTTAAAAGTCTTTATAAATTATATACATTTACACCTTTTTGATGTAGTTGTTTTTCCCTATTTTTTTATTTTATGTTGAATTTTGTCTCATCTTGAATCTTGAATATTGTTCGGTCTTTCCGATTTTGTTCGATTTTCGTTTTATTTATTTGTGTTGTACATTCTCAAAAAAAAACAAAAAAAAATCAGTATCAGTCGGTATATTTTTGTGTGATATTTGTGTGTGGTTTTCCTCAAAATTCTGCATCTCAATATAAAATAATAATAATAATACTCGATACTTCATAACGGTTTGATAGTTGTATGCTTTTATAATACATAATAATTTTTGTCGTGGTTTAATTAAAAAGCTTCAAAGTTTATCAACCTCGAATATAATTCAAGAAAGAAAATTTGAAATCAACAACGAACAACAAGCAGCATCATCAGCATCATCGTGAATCGATCTGTGTGAAAAACTGAAACTTCAAAGGTGTTTGTTTACTCTTGTTCTTGTTGTCTTGTTTTTGTCTTGTTTCAGTTTTGGTTTGTATATAATATGTGTATGAAAAGTTTTGATCCATGTTTTGCAGTTTGTTTATATCCTCGGTTCCTATCAATTAATATTTTACTATGAATAATAATAATAATAATAATAATTGTAGTTATACTTTTATTACGTGCATATCACAGGTTTAGCTATTTTTGGACTGTCAAATTTCTTCTGATTAATATTTCAGCGTGGTTGTTGTTGTTGTTGTTTTTGTCAAACTCTCAACATGGATAAATATTATGAACAGAACAAGCAAAAAGGATAACTTTAGTCTCGAATTAACTCCCGTCTACATCTATAGAAGCTTAAAGCTTCGAGCTGAAAAGTGTTTCCAAACTCAACTCGAAAATTGAGACTCTAGAATCGAGAATTGCACATTATACCTTAAATATATCTACTATCCACAGATACAACATAGTTTAAAGTTTTGTATACAAAAGTGATTGGATTGTGACATTTTCAAGAAATATAGAATACATTCTGTGCTTCAGTGAGTTTCCTCATAATAATAATAATAATACTGCTACTGCTCCTACTATCAAATATGAGATGAAAATAATATAATGAAAAAAAAAATTTCTTCATTTTACTCAACAATCTGCAACAAACAACCTACAACAACCAACTACTCAGTCTCTGTGTCTGTAGTTTGCATTCTGCATATATATCAAATGCAAAATATCGTAGGCGAAAAGGCAACCAGTGTAGACATTAGACAGATACTGCGTTTTGCTCATTCTTTCTGTCCACTATAATATAATATAATATAGTTCTCTCTCTCCCTCTCTCTTTCTCTCTCGTCTCATTCCACATTTCAAGATTTCAAGAGTCAAAACACTCACGTTCAGAAAACTTTGTCTAGAGACTCTAATAGCTAATAGCAAATAAAAACTCCTACTGCCACACAGTAGTATAGAAAATGCACAGGAATAAATGAATACAAGTATATTGTATGCTGTATATTGTTCAGATTTTTATAGTAGTAGCTATGATTCATTCATATACAAACAGTATAGAGTATATTTTATATTGAATATTGTATAGTAATATTTGAGTTTTGAGCTTTGAGATTTGAGCTTGAACAAGATTCAGAATTGATTGTAAAAGGAAATGACGTGGTTTCTCTGCTTTACTGACTTCACTTCTACTATATCTTCTGTCAGTAGTCAGTAGTCAGTAGGCTACTCATAACAATGACGATAATAATAATAATAATATTAACAAGAAGAAGAATAGCACAATACAATATAGCACTATCTTTTCTTTACTATTCCAACTTTTTTGAACTTAATAATACAAACACAATTAGAATTTATGTGCAAAGTACAAAGAGTTTTAAGCGTATAACATGCACAAAGGTATATCAGTAAACAATACAGTAAATAGTAATGAGTAATGAGTATTGAGTAGTGCAATATGCAATATGCAAGTGGTGAAAGAAGAATGGAGAATGAACAGAGTAAATAGATGGACAGTAATAATAATAATAATAATAATAATATATCAGTATTAGTAAACACATGTGTGTAAGTCTATGTTATAGTGTGAGTGTGTGTGAAATTCTTTGTTTTTTCCCTACTTTTTATGTGTGTACATTTGCATTTGCAAAAGTGTGTTGTTTTTGTGCGTTGTTCGACTGCCTAAATCTTTGTATTTTGTACTTACGCCGAGTGCATGCACTTTTGAATCAAGTGGAAATTGGATCTAACTGCAACCTGTGTATTTCTTGTCTCTCGTATCTTGTACATCTGTGTTCTGTGTGTAGAAATGTACGTGTGCATGTACGGTGTATGGTACAAATGTATGGATGAAGGAATTGATGAATCATTTTTCAAAACCATGCTTTCATTCTTGTACTGATGACCCGGCATCTCATTTGTTTATGCCGTTTGCTCTTTATCATTATTACTGTTGGATTTCTGATTTCTGAAAGTTCTGAAATCAGACATCGGAAATCAGTACAAATTAAGTAGTTTTGGCTGTGACTCATTTGAAATGGTCAGACAAAGAAAATTTATGTATGCTCCATTCGCCATACGCCAGTTTTCAATTACACGTGCAATACAATATGTAAGAATTAGGAAATTAACAAATGTATGGTATGGAGTATGGGGAATGGAGAATGGAGAAACAAGAACATTAATCTCAATTCCCAAACCAACCATTATTACACATTGATCATTGATAGAAATATTAATATGCAAATCTGCAAAAAACTGCATGAATTATTACACTATTGAATATTGAATTTCATGAGGGAAATAGTGCTGTAAGTAAGCAATAAACAGGAATAGATAGATATTATAGAGATTACATTAGTGATTAAAGTTTTTTTCTTCCTTTTCCATACCAGTACATTTGAATTTTGAATAGTAATGATGGTACCAGTAACTTAATATGCAGATTTATTACGATACAGTATACAATGAGAGTTGATGATTACGTATCCATTAAGCATTAAGCATGTCTAAGAACATTCAGAATTCAGTCAGAGACAGAGAATTTCAAACTATACACAATTAATTAGACTTAAAAGAGCGGACATTAGAGATTGAGTAGCGAGTATCGAGTAAAAGAGTAATAGAATATGAAACAAAAAAAGAGTGAGAGGGGTGGCAGTGGTAAATGCTAAAACGTTCAAATGGCGGTCGCCACTCAACTCAAAGCTCGAAACTCAAAGCTCAAAACTCTATTCTATTCATAAAAAATGAAGGGGATGATGACGAAAATATGTACAAGAGTGAGATTGGGAATGAATGAGAGTGCCGAGTGTCGAGTGTTGAGCGTCGAGTGTTAAAAATTCGTAGATAGATAGTTATTATAATTTTTAGTATAGTTGTTCCTTTGTCTTGTCTTGTCTTGCCTTGTCGTGCCTTGGTTTTCGCCGTCGTTTTCATTTAACATTTAATGGACTGGGAATTAATAGTGTCTGAATTCTGAATTCTGAATTCTGAATAATACTACTTTTATGCATATCATTTTTCTTTCTTTCATTCTTTTATGCATATAGTGTAGAGTATAGAGTATTATTCACCAATCACGATTCGCATTATTATAAATTGTTGTAAACTAGGCGTAAATAGTAAATAGTAAATATTAAGTAGCAAATAATGAATACGCAAGTACTTAAAACTACAGGTAGATAGTAGATACATATTTATTATGCATGTAAACAACATGCAGTATACAGTATCATGCCTGTGGAATGAGGAGAACCTTGTGATTGTGATACACTGATACACATCTGAGGAATTAATACAAACTCATGATCATTTTGTAGTCTCAAGTCTCTAGTCTCCTTATGCTGTCAAGAATCAAGAATCAAGTATCAACTTTATATTAGATTTATGTTTTATGTTATAATAATGGATATGGATATGGATATAATATGTATGCAGATACTTTGAAAATTGAAATCCAACATCCAACAATGGCATGAGCGTGAAGAGTGAGCATTGAGCATTGAGCATGCAGAACTAAAATACAGAAATTTATTATTATTATTATATTATGTTCTAGTATCTAGTATCTAGCATCTAGTATATTCCTAGAAGGAGTATGGATGTTATGTGCTTATGTGCTTATGTACATGGTGAATGAGACTAGTTTACCTTGAAAAACATTTCCTCATTTCATTTCACGTGTGTTAATTTAAGGGTATGTAACGGTATGTCTCGCTCGCCTCTAACTGTATATTTTTCTGTGCTCTAGTTTTTCCCAGTATTCCCATCATTCTCTCCATACTCCACACATTTACTCCATTACTCAAAATACTAAATACAAAGTATCAAGAATAGGGCTTCTTTCTCTAGTCTAGTGTGTAAAAATACGTTGTACACAAAGTTAAATATAGTATTACTCTGTTAGTAGCCTAATATGTTTCATACTGTGAATTTTGGAAACTCCTGTGATTGTCGATAGTCGATGGTCAACATATCTATTTTTATTGATATGGGTCTTTTAACTAACATTTGGTTCATTTGGAATTTTCTGATTGATTTTGAGGAGAATGGAGAATGGAAGTTTCCATCTCATTGCAGATTTTGTACATGTATTTTGATTTTCGATCATTGGGTTTTATAATATGAAAGACTCTTGTGGCTCTTCCTTTGTGATCTGTGCACTTTTTCTTCTTTTGCTTCCATCTCTCCATGTCTATGGCTTTGTACTATGAGCTGTGTATTGTGTTCTGTAGAGTAGATCAAAAAAGAAGCAAGGTAAAGCAAAAGACAACCAAATGAGAACTGCTTGTTTGTAACATGTACATGTATTCAGCATTCAGTATTCGACATAGTGCTACTGTTCTACTGTTCTCTTCTCTTTGATTCTCTTGTCTTCTCTGATATATTATGTTGTATGTAGTATATTGTGCTATCGTTTTGCCGCATAAGCAACACTTTTGTCTATCTTGTATTGTTTTGTTCTGTTCTGTTCGTGTCGAGTGTCGAGTGTCGAGAAGGAGCCCTCAGGCTCATCTAGTATTTACACACTACTGAACTGTTGACATGAAATTGATACTCGGAAAAACACATGTAGAATACATAGCTACACACAGCTACATATGTGCAATATAAGCAAATATATAGATATAAATATTATATTCTTGGACTTGTTAGAGTGTATATGATATATGCATGTAGAAAATGTGCATTGTTAATTGCTTTGATGCACGACTTTTGCTTGCGAACACTTTTGTTTCTTTCTCTCTCTCTCAGTCCTGCAATTTCTGCTGTACACATTCTTTTATGTTTAGGTTTGTTGTTCTGAATTCTATTTCTCTTTCTTTTTTTCTTTCGTTCTTTGGTTCTTTCTCTGTTACTTCTTTTAATATAATTTCCTTTCTTATCTTGAAATGAATCTGAGATTGAGACTAAAAGAGAGAATAATCGTAGATCCTAGATCCTAGATCGTACATGCTGACAGATATCTATCTCATTTTTATATGTACACATATCCATTTCTACATCATCAAGAAAGAGAAGGCAAAGGAGAAGAAACGTTGGTTGTTGGTTGTTGGTTGCTCGTTGTTAGTGGCTTTTTTTATATAAATAATTGCATGCCTTAATTTTTAATTTGACTTTGTGAACAAGGAGATTGAAAAGATCTAGATTTTAGTTTCCACATTGAAAATAATTACAACTGTAGTAATAGATGCATAAGTACTCCACAAATTTAATGTAATACAGAATACAGAATACAGCTCATGATATAAATACGATCCAACAGAAATCGATCGATCAGATGTGTCACTGTACATTCTACATTGTACATGTATAAAAAGGATAATCGAATAATAATTATGCCTTGTGGACAAATCAAATCCAATCCAATTTAATTCAATTCAATTTAATTCAAGGAATATGAATCACGAGCTTTAAAACCTTGTATCATTTCCAAACTATTAACACAAATAACCAACAAGTTGTCCACCTTTCATGTAGATGCAATGCAAGACAACTGTAAATCAGACTGATAAGAGTAATCAGAGAATGTCATTGATTTTCCCCACTTTGACACATACCTACTTTAAAGGAAAAGGCGAGAGAGGAAGGAGGAAAAAAATACATGGACAAGGCAATAATTGCATTCCATTTCCAGAATATACCTGTATTCTCATGTAGTGACAAGAGTGAATATAATGCACCTGCACTAAAAATACTGAATTAAATTACACTACATTTAGACAAGTGAAATGCTACATGTATTTTTTGGGTAGTGCAAAAAGTAATATTACTGTTGCATTGAATTTCACTCCAGTTTCTTTTTAATAACCAGAACCAGAAGTGCAGTAATTAGTTTGCAATTTGTAAGTTTGTGTGACATTCAGAAGGAAATGATTGAAATACATCTATACTTATGTATCATGTATGTGGTATGTGCAATTTCAATAGAAATAACAACAGGTGTAAGTACTTTGTTCTTTGATGTTGAACTTATAGATCGTATCTGTCTTTATCTACTTGCAAAGTAGGAGAGCGAGGATGTGTGATGTTTGTATTATTTTAAAACTTGGAACATATACACAAGAAATACGTATCCGTAATGCATAAGACTGTATGATGAGAAAAGGTGTATTATTTACGTCCATCAACGTCAAACAACCTCTGCTCAAACCTCAAAGAAAAATCCCATAAAGAACTTTTTTTCTTGATACTTGATTCTTGATATTTGATTCATGGCTTGTCTTTTCCCCTTCAATCTCTTCCATCTTTATTTAATCTAATCTTTTTAATATGGGCGTTTCCGGATTTAGATAGTCTAAATAATTCAATACTTTTTCCATAAAAAAATATCGTACATGTTAAATTTGTAATGACGTTCGTCTGGGTTTCAAAGAACCAAGAACCAAGATCCTGATGTTTTTTTTTGCAAAGTCCATTTCTTATTTTGTATTTCGTAAAGTTTAAGATACTTATACACAATGATGTGATTTATGATTTACACAATAGACGATAGCCGATAGAAAATAGATAAGTTTCTTACACTACATACTAGTAGATAGTAGATCTGTGAGACAATCATTTTCGTCATTCCGTTTTCATGTTTTTAGCAATGAGTTTTGAAATGAAAATTTTAAACTGGGTTAAAATTCTACAGGAAAAATCACAGCAAGAGTACGAATATCGTACGAGTTGCGAAGCATGAGAATGTAACAGGTAAACCTTGTACAGTTATTATCATAACATTGTAAGTACATTGGTTTACGACTTACCACTTGCTAGTTGCTTTTGCTAGTTGATTGAATCTGGTAGTAATATTGATACAAAATACAAAATGAGTACATATGTATCATATGCATCCACTATCCACTTACAATTAAACTAATCATGTGTATTTAACACACCACATTGTACATTGTACAAAGTTGAGGGTGGGAAATAATTTTATGACTGTGTGACGACGACCAAACTGTAATCACAATAATAATCCAAATTCAAATTCAAAGCCAAACGCTCAAGTCTCAAGTCTCAAGAACAAAACCAAATCAAATATCAAAGGAGATTGTTATTTATTATTTATCTGTTTGCATTTCTCAATGTAACCCTCCTTTACGACCTGTGATTACACTACTCTGCATTGAATTGCAAACTACTAGTGGATGCTAAATAAATGCACATGTTCAATGTTTAGAGTTTAGAGGGAAAAATTGTGTCCTATCTTGGGAAAAAACTAATAATATCGTAATACGGAATATTCCGTAGGGGTAATGGATAATAATAAATGAAGGAAAATGAAAATTTTTAGAGTGCAAATGGCAAATACTGCAAAAACGGCAAATATTCTATTATCTTTACATCTTTCTCTCGATGTGTGTAATTTAGTTTCATTACTGTACCATATACTGTACAATCTATACCTAATGTGTCCTGCACTTTGTATCTAGTATCTACGCCTATCTATAAAATATAAAAATAAAAAAAATTAATACATTTACTTATTTAGTCATGCATAATTTATTTAAGTGTGTAGAATGTAGAATGTGGAATGTGGACAGTAAATATCTGTAAACTTTAAGACTTGTGTACATTTTTATTGGGAAAAAAGAGAAAAAGTGAGACCACAACGTAAGATTTTAAAATGCTAATGTAAAAAATGTAAAAATGCTAATAATGTTTCAAGGGTTTTTGCTATATCACTCTGTACATGGACATTCTACATCTGTGTAAGAAATCTATCCATCCGTAACTATCTTTCTGTATCTATGTATGATGTACTGAGAAACTAGCTTTATATTATTATGTGTTTATGTATTTATTTAGAGATTGTGTATTTTTCTTTTTCTTTTTATATTTTATCAACAAGTCCATAAATATGTAGTTTAATGTTGAGCAACGCCTAATATGAAAATGGTAAAATTATGTGGAAACTGTACTGTATTTTTATATTAAATTTATTACTGTAATGTAAAGGTAAAGGATAGTTGATGTGTATACGTAAATCGACTACTTGTTCACCAATTTTAATTTTTGATTAGAGTTTTTTTCTCCCTTTTTTATATTTATTCTCGATTCTCAAATCTCAAATCTCAAACAAGGAGTTGAGTTGACTTTTCCAAGGATGTTCACTATTTACATTTTTGTCTTTGAATAGTTACTTTACCATCATTTTCAATGTGTTATGTATGTATCAATGCTTTTGTATAAGGTATAATGTATAGTATTGTGTATTGTGTGATGTTTTGAGTTTTGAGTATTGACTATTGTGTATTGTGTAGATTACAAAAGTTTCAAGTTATTTATGTTCCTGTGGAAAAACTAGAATAATGAGTTAAATGTTCAATGTGCATTGGTTTGAAAATTGAAAATGAATTGGACTTGGACTGTTGGATGTTGGAAGTTGCTGTGGGTACACATTGTACCTCATACATGTTATTTGGTCATGAATTGTCTTCAGCAGGGTTATGATTATTTAGCTTGTAAAAAGAAGAGAGTGAAGAGTGAGAAGAGTGTACAATGTACAATGCTACAATGCGTCGTAAAACGTAAAATGTCTACATTCTACATTCTACATGTGTGTTTTTTCTTGACTGATTTTTCTCTTGAGAATGTACAACAACTTCATTTCCATAGCCTTAAATACGCGTTTTATCAATCTTTGTAACTTATAAATTACTCTCATGCCTATATCTATATCTATATCAATTTCTAGGTCTATATTATTTATACATATATGGACATTTGTGTACATTAGAGTGCGTCAAATTTACATGTTTTGAGAAAATTTAAGTCAGGACCCCGTCATATTGTTCCTCTTGATGTAAAAAACGACCTCTG
>JAQGBH010006923.1:0-11748 GCA_034698265.1 Sminthurinus aureus
CGTATGAATGGTGTCATATTGATGGTTGATGACTCTTTAAAGTTCCCAAAGCAGAAATATAAATAATAAACCAACAGATAGCCCTTAAACTGAAGTATATGAATAATTTAAAAAGTCCGTATGGCCGTGAGGGTAAGAATCTTGTGGACTTACACATATTATTGTGGATTGTGGGCATAATAATGTGTCATAGAAGAATTAATATTGTACAATGTCCAAATATTGTTCAAATATAAAACCCTTTAACTTAAATGCGTGATTGATTGATGCTGAAATGTAACATGTAATTTTAAAAATTCAAGATGAGGTGGATGCCATTTGACATTCCAAAGAAAGAAGAAGGAACAGAATTAAATTTTGTGGAGGGTCTAAAAACATTAACTGGTGCAGGAAATGTTCATAGTCGTGATGGACTGGCAGTTTACATTTTCGCTTGTAACATTTCTATGCAAAATAAGGCTTTTTATTCGTCTGACGGCGATTTTCTTATAGGTATTATTTAGTATTGAGGAAAAATTAATAAAAATAAATAAATAAAATACAAATAAAAAAAAGGAAATAACGACTAAATACTATAAGGGGAAAATCCTCAATGTACACGATTGTTGTTTTTTCAGTGCCTCAACAAGGAGTTCTGGATGTTGTCACTGAATTTGGGAAAATGGTTGTAACACCTGGGGAAATTTTTGTGATTCAAGTAAACATAACACATAAATAAATTCACTTTAATTCAATAATCCTGATTTGAAAAAAGAATGTAAAATGTTAATTTTGACAATAACTTGTATTTCTTATTTTTATGCAATAATTTAGCATGGTATGAGATTTTCAATCAATGTGCGAGGGCCAAGTCGAGGCTATGCATTAGAAGTCTTTGGGACTCATTTTGTCCTTCCGTCCTTGGGGCCAATCGGTACAATAATAATTGTTGCTTTTTTTAACACTTTGTTTTTGATCGCAGTATTTTTTAATATTGTAAACATTAAATGTGTAATGTGTAATGAAATCTGTCACCTTTGATGATTTATATTTCAAAGGGGCAAATGGTCTAGCAAATCCAAGAGATTTTCTGCATCCCACAGCCCACTACGAAGATCGTCAAGAAAATTTTGAAATTATAGTAAAATTTCAAGGGAAACTGTTTAAAGCCGAGCAAAATCATTCACCATTTGATGTGGTGGCGTGGCACGGCAATTACGTCCCTTGCAAATATAATCTGGATCATTTCATGACCATTAACACAGTGTCATATGACCATGCGGTATTTAAAAATCACATACGTAGATTAAATTACCAAAGTTTTTTTTACTTTGCCTAATATAAAAAATCAATTAAAATTTAAATAATGTGTGCACAAACATGTTTAGGATCCATCAATTTTCACGGTTCTGACGGCTCCTTCAGTAAAACCAGGAGTAGCGATTGCAGACTTTGTTATTTTCCCACCACGTTGGTCTGTTGCCGAGAATACATTTCGTCCACCTTACTATCATCGTTAGTTCGATATCTTATATCATGAGAGGCATACAAAGTCATACAAATCTCAATAATTTATTTAGCAGTTTTTTGCCCTCTTCATTTTCCTTATCTTGTACTTATATAGTATTTTATTGTGTTTCAAAAGTTTATTCATTTAATTTTTCTTTGGTGTTTTATAATTTTCCAATTTTATATCTTATCGCGGGATGTTCACATGTAATTATGTTTTGTTCCCTTCTACATAGGGAATTGCATGTCTGAGTTTATGGGTTTAATTAAAGGAAATTATGAAGCAAAAGCAGAGGTAAAAAAACTTTTCTTGTTTTCACTGCTGTAATTCCCATCATATATACATTGAGTCAATTCTTATCGCAAAAAAGTAAAAAAATACATGTATAATGTATAATACATGAATGATTTTGTAACAGGGTTTTTTACCAGGAGGAGCAACGCTTCATCAAATGATGACCCCACATGGTCCAGATGCACAGTGTTTTAATGGTGCAAGTAATGCAAAATTGGAACCTCAACGAGTTGCAGAAGGAACGATGGTAAAAACTAACACATTACACATGTACTTAAAAGCAATAATATACGGTTTACTAAAAATTAAAAATGTTGCATGATGAAACATTGTGTGTTGTGTGGATTAATATTTTTTGTAATGTATAATGGGATGTGCAGAATGCAAAAGTGTAATAATATAAGTATAGTGAGTTATGAGTTCTGAGCCATTTTCTATTGCTAAATCGTCGTACAAAAAATAATTACAATATTCAATACGATATATTTTGTACTGTGGACTGCGACTGTGGGAAATCTGGGAAAACTAAAAGAAAAATACAAAACGCGTTTAACAATATTGTTTTTGTTATTTCTAGGATCAAAATAATGATTGTGAAAAAAGCTTTTTGTATTCAAATATTTTATTTGTGATCATTTATTTATTTTCAACAGGCATTCATGTTTGAAACTTCTTTGTCCTTGACGGTACTGCCCTGGGCACTGACCACGGATAAACTGGATAAAGATTACTATAAATGCTGGCAAGGGTTGAAGTCGAATTTTGATGGAAAATCAACACATTAAGCTGCCATATGATACATTAAAATTTTCCCAGTTGGCTATATGTAGACAAATATTTCTTATTTCTTTTGTTCTTAAGTTTTTGCTCAGTTATTTTATTCCTTTGTTTCTGTAAACTTGCATTTATTTTGTAAATGCTATACAATGAACACCTTTAAAACCCGCAAGATATTATACATAATATACAATATATTATAAAAGGTTGGGAAAATTTTAAAAACTCTCAACATTCTATTTACAAACAAATAAAGGAAATGTCATCTCACAGTAGTTGATGACAATATAAAAATGCTTATGGTAAATTGCAATTGAAAATGCTTGGATGGACCGGAAACAAAAAAGCTCTCTCTTTGCTGATTCACATTTGAGTTGACATTGACCATTATCCATTTTATATACATTGCCAGTGTTATATTGTGAAGAATGCAGAATGTATGGGATATAGCTTTTATACCTACATAAGCAATGTCACTGTACACACTGTACACTGTACACTGATGTATACCCATGGTTAATAAGCTCGTGCAATGTCAAAGAAGCTAGTTACTTTCAGTTTCCTTTAATGTTCCTTGTCTCTTGTGTATTGTGTATATTATGCGTATAGTTATAGCTCTTGAGTATTACGTTTCAGAGTAGCAGACTTTTTTACCTTGGGAATTGGGAATTGAAATTGCCGTCCAAGTAGCTGATTTGCATGTATTTGATGTACTTTATGCAATAGGTTATGTATATTATATAACTCTTGTAGTTCTGTACAAGTTCAACATATACTATAGTCTAGCCACTAGCCACGGACTAACAACTAACATTTCTTCCTAGCATTTGTATATCATACATCATACGCTGTGTGTGCAAAGTTCATATCCGTTCTTGTATTCGTCATATTCTGTATTATTTCTTTGCTACACTCGGCATTCATGCACATAAGTAGGATATAGGATAGAGGAGACAGGAGCATTAATAATGCTGCATTATTGCAAAGTAAATGTTATACAGCAAATAGTTAAAAAAAATTAAAAGATGACTTTACGAGGAACACACATACGAACACTGAACACGTTGAGAAGGTCATCGCGAACAACAACGCAACGAACAACAGTTATTCAGACGATTGATCAGCTCGTTCAGCTCGTTGGTATAATGTAAAATGTTTTTAAAAGTTTTCTACAGTTCCTCTGTCTGTTGAACGTTGAATATTTCATCAATCACTAATATAATCAAAACGGACTTAAAATTCAAGAGTTTAGATTTTAAAACTGAATAAAATAAATAAATAAATAATATTTACCATGTAATATTATTTTGTCTATATTGCATTTAAAACTCTTCTGTCATAGAAAAGGTGAACAAAACAATATTTTGTGTGTATGTACCATTTGAAACATCCTGTGTATTGTGTATTTGTGGTTTGTAATTTGTAATTATCAACTCGTCCATTTATGTGTGTTGAATGTTGGATGTTGGATTACGTAACTGTGAACTCTAAGAAGAAAAACTGTTACATGCTACACTTAGATAATAGATAAGCTGAGAAATGAGAAATGAGCTATTTTCTTGTCTCTATATCAGTTCTATTGATTTCATTGTATTGTGTATTGAGTATGTAGTGTTCAGTAACATTGTGTCTTCCCGTAATCTGTAGTGTATACTTTGTGCTCTGTACATTGTATTGTGGATTACGGATAGAACAAAAATTGTGCACAAAAAATCAGTGAAAAGTAAAAAAGGCCTAGAAGGCACGTTTTTGCATGGTTTTTTGTATTGTATATTTTTGCGCAACTATAAAA
Source organism: Sminthurinus aureus (assembly GCA_034698265.1). Lineage (NCBI taxonomy): Eukaryota > Metazoa > Arthropoda > Collembola > Symphypleona > Katiannidae > Sminthurinus > Sminthurinus aureus. Next base: position 4,353 of record JAQGBH010006923.1, read on the forward strand.
ATAATTTTGAAAATTATATAGTGGAACAATAAGTCGGTAATCGAATCATCAAATAGTGAAAAGTAAAAAAAAACTTTGAAATAAAATTTTGTACCCTTCGATCACCTTGAAAAGTCTGTTTTTGAATTTGAACGTGACTCAAAGAAACTTTGAATCAAAGTCTTTGAAAATACTTTGAATCAAAGACCACAGAGAAGAATTCAAAGTTTTTAATTCGTTTCGTTGTTTTTGTACAGTATTTACTAAATCGCTAAATGGTGGTACTGCACTTTTTACCAAAGAAAAAACTGGAAACTAGAAAGATGAACATTTATACCAGTTATATAATTATGTGTAACCTCTATCCTCAATCCTCATTACTTCTTTATTACTTCGTCTACTGACTTCTGTTGTTGCGAATTGTAAGTTTTCAAGTGAAGAGGAGTGAAGACAACTTTGCAGTAATAATATTATAGTGAAAGATAGTTTGTGAGAAGATAATACATTTTTTTCTCAATCTATAGGAACTTGTTTGATATTTTTTTTTGCATTTTGCTTTACATCGCCTCTATTCGCTATTCCGTCCAATGGTGTTGTGGTGTTGTCGGGGTGGAATGTGAAGTTGCAAATTCCAAATGCACATAGCACATACACACAAAATATTAAATATTATGCATTAGCAAAACCAGGACTCAAAGCTCAAGATGGGTCATTTGTCATTGTGATGTCAGAGTGAGAATAAACACATGACCAATAATTTCAAGATTCTAGATTCTAAAACCATATCAAACATCGAAGTATCAGTTGTGCATTGTGCATTGTGTTTTTTGCAAGCTGTGTCAGTTGTGTGTATTGTGAATTAGGAAACTCTTTAGTGTGTATATTATTTGTTATCAGTTATCAAAAGAGATATTTATTTATTCATTCATTCATTCGTCATTTATTTTAGAGTGAATAGTGATGAATGAGTAATCAAAATTCACTTGTCTTGTGACGTTCTTGTGGTTTTCGAGTGAAAAATGGTATAATAAATAAATTGTACATGTGTATCTATACAGCATATAGCAGTTGGCAGTATTGTACTTTGTGCTTTGATATTTGATAATAAGTGTTGACCATTGAAGTTCAATCAGAACTACTACATCAGAACCCCAACATCATATATGTACTATATAAACTAAATACACATCGACTTTATCTAAAAGTACAAAGTCAGAGATCAAAGTGTAGAGTTTAGAGTTTAGACAGGGAATGAAATAGATATACATAAATAAACAAATACGGAACTATAAACTATAGTACTCAGTTCTCCGTAGCACGTTTATTATATAATGTTTAATATCAAATGTAGATAGTAGATATACATAAGTCAAGAGAGTCAAGTCAAAAACATCATCCCGTATCACGTATCAGGAATGACAGATGAATTATCAACTGTGCGCCAGTTCCAAATTCTAAATTCTAAACTTTAAAATATATATGTACGATACATAAAAAATACCCAACATTTTATTTCATATATTATTATATTCTAGATTCTAGTATACTGACTGAATAGATTTCTGTAATCTCATTACACTTGTTCTCTGTTTATTTTTTTGGCAGTCTAGCATGTGTTTGAAGTCAAAGACGCAGATAATAATAGATTGTGGACATGTGGACATGAATATGACGACGGTTTTAAAATAATGTCATTTCAAAGAATTTTTATCCTATGAGCTATAATACTGTAACATATTATATGGTGATTGCTCATACACAATTATGATAAGTGATAAGTTATAAGGTATTATTATATGGATGGATTTCCAAATATGTATTTTCTAAAAAGTAAATGTATGACGAACTTTGTACAGTAAAGAATATAAAGGTAGAATTATTATCAAAATACATATGTAGATACAAGATATATAAGTATTTGTTTCCTACATAATAAAAAAAACCAAAATTCACCTGTTTTGATTTTGATAAGCGCTGTGTATTATCAATTATCATTCAGACTTTACAGTATGTACAATGTACAGTGAGTTACAGTGATTGCCCGTATTCGTTCTTTGTTTATCTACTGGAAATTGTGAGTAATACACTAATCACTATAATACTACTAATAATTAGTAATACTAGTAGCTTTTCTCATAAAACTGGATGCGTGACAGTGATACGCAGCAGTGTTACAATTTTTAATAGACTGGAAAACCAATAATCACCACCTCTAATAACTTTTGAAACTTGTGAATAGTGAATAGTGAAAAGTACTTAGGTGCTTACAATATAAAATACAAGTATAAGAAACGTGTGAGATTTTGACAAATTACTTAAATCTTAAATCTCAGACAACCATTATCCCCAAATCGGAAACATTTAAAAGACGGCTAATTTTATCCAGTGACAATTAAGGAATAAAAATTCTTCACCTTTGACATTTGACATTCTCTACAGTCTACAATCCAAAGCCAACTATAATTGAGGAACTGTTAAAATCTACTTTTAACTGTACTAAATTTATCATCCACCATGGAGTCCTTTGAGAAGGGGAAGAATACCAGTAAATCTAAATCTAGTAAACTAAGGCAGTACTATGAACAATATGAGATACCCCGGAAGATAATTTTACCTCTAGTCATACTCGTAATAGGATATTTTGTACAGTGTACCCTAATGAATTGGTACAGTGGACCCATCATCAAAATATCACAAGGAAAATTACAAGGAAAATGGGCAACTTCTCGTGAAGGGAAAAAATACATTGAATTTTTAAATATTCCTTATGCTCGGGCTCAAAAAAGATTTCAACCTCCTCAGAGGGAAAAAGGATGGGATGGAATTCGTAATGGTAAGCAGTAAAGTATTATATTATGTATTTTATTGTACTTTTTTAATTCAATAGACGCGATAAAATACGCGTAAATGACAGATAACTAATATAAGCTTTTATGTTGTATGATTGTTTACTTGTAGCACAAAAGTCAGGGCCTGAATGCATTCAAAGTCAGTTTATAACTACTGGACGTGTACAAGGAGAAGAAGACTGTTTGAACTTAAATGTTTATGTATCAACTGCAAGTGTAAATTATACAACAAATAAACATGTTTATTATCCATGACTAAGTCTTTTTTTTCTGTGTTATAAGTAGACTTTTTTAAATCATAAATCATGATAAATGCTGTGTGTTTTCTTTATGACAATGCATAGTTTATATTTATTATTGCTACATTTTATGGAATAACAGAAAAACAGCACTCATCACAAGCGGTTACCAACTTTTGTGTATTTTCACGGAGGTGCTTTTGTCATGGGTTCACACGAGATACACGGGGCAAAGTATTTTGGAGATTTCCTCGAAGAAGTCATTTTAATTACAGTTCAATATCGCTTGGGTGCATTTGGCTTTTTGAATACAGGAGATGATCTCGTGAAAGGTGTGTACAAGAAATCAAAAATAATTTTATACATTTTGTATGTGCATTATAATACGCATAATGTCTGTAATAACTTATGTTGAATATGGTTTCAATTTTGGATGATGGATTTTGATTTTTGATGTATTTTTTAGGAAACATGGGATTGAAAGATATGCAAATGTCTTTGAAATGGATACGAGATAACATTGAATATTTCCCTGGAGGAGACAAAAACAATATTGTGATAGCTGGAGGTTAGAATTTAATTACATATATACATACATTTTGTATTTCACACTTTATTCCCATATAACTGATTATGTACAATGTACAATATATTACACACTATACATTCAAGATTCATTACAGCTTGCATCTAATGCTTCCACGTTTTCTTTGAATTTTCAGAATCGGCGGGAGGAATTGCAGTAAACTTACTAATGATGTCCCATAGTTCAAAAGGTTTATTTCACAAAGCTGTATCCATGTCTGGAGTGGCTGTCAATATGGATTGGGGATTGAAAAAAAATCATACTGAAGCTTTTGTTTCTCTTGCAAGGAGAGTTAATTGTAATCAAAGCATCCGGGATGAAATACTTGAATGTTTAGAACATGTGGATGCTTATAAAATTGCACAAGTACAGATGGACGACATGTATGCTGTACTACCACCACTAGACAAATTTTTTTTCCCAAGTTTGGAATCTAGTGAAAGTTCAAATGCTTTCATAACTCACACTCCTACGGAAATTATAAAGACTGGTCAATACAGTACTGTACCGTTTCTAGTAGGAGTAAATGAAATGGATGGCTTAGTCTATGTTCTTCGTCTTATTCAAGCTGGAATGGACATTACGCAGTTACAACAACGTTCCGCTTGGAATATATACATGTCTCATTTATTGTTTTTTGAACATGCTAAAAACCCACAAGAAATCTCCAATCAACTATATGATCATTATTTTGGAAAACACAAGGGACAGATTTTATCGGAAGACAATGTTATTCGGATTCTGTCTCATGCCTTTTCCGATAGATTCTTTTTCCAAGGTGCTTATAATGCTGTTGTTCCTCATTCAAAATTTGCAACGACTCATCTGTATTACTACACACATCTATCGCCAAAGAATGTCTTCAATTTACTAAGACATGTTAAGCCATCCTCTTACATCCCTTTTGAGTTGGAAGTTGGATATGGAATTGCCAAGAGCTTTGTCTTGGAAGCATTAGGCTATCAAGTAATCAACTATGGAGCCGGTCATGGTATGTTAATAATATTAATATTATAGTTTAAGTTGTTTTAATAGGAAGTAGAGCACATTTAAAATTTTCAAATATGTATCAGTGCTGACAAACTGTACACAAACTTGTGGATATTTGTTTGTGTAATTTACTTTGGATTTTGATTTTTGATATTTTGTGTTTTTTGCTTTTGGTTCATATAGGTGACGATGTATCACTTCTGTTTGCTAGTCATCCAGCTATGGAAATTACACGCGGTTCCAAAGACTACGCCATGTCTCGCTCACTTATTAGACTGATGGTGGATTTTGCAAAAAATTCGTAAGCACAAAATGCTGTTTTTTAAAAACTTCTGTGTTTTAAATTTTGAACATAAAATATTAAATGTACATGCGTATTACTGATTACTGAGAAAAAGGCAATTTTATAAACTGTACCCAATTTACATATCCATGTACATTATTTTCTTTGTCTTTACAGGAAACCTCTGCAGTACGAAAATGTTGACTGGAGTCCCGTAAACTCATCCAATAAACTCATCCCTTGTATGAATTTGAATGAAGCTTCACCACATCAATTTCTTGAATGTCCAATTGTACATGGAGCAAAATTTTGGAATTCGTTAGATGTATAGTGATTTTGTAATTCATAATCCTTGTTAATTAAGCAATGAAAAATATATTAGGCATATATTATAGTTTTGTTACACTTTGTATAGTAATTTAAAAAGTTTATATTTATTACAAATTATAACGTAACATATTTTTACAACGAATGACGTATTACATAGTTTATATTTACATTGTTTATTTTATTGTATGTGTCAAAATGCTCAAGACACCAAGTACCAAGTCCAAAGATATTTAAATGCTCAATGCATAATAATTTTTATTTTTTATTTATATTTATTATGTACTATATTAAGTAATGTAGCGTAACACAGGCACATGCATTCCTCTATACTCTATACTATATACTCTATATATATAACTCAGTGGTATGATATATAGACGTCTGATATCTCATGTGATAATTTTTATTTTTTATAATACATGTGTTTTTGCATGTTCTTTTGTACATTACATATTATACAACATGTGTACTGGGCATCCTCATTTTTATGATTTCAGCATGCACTGAAAACTGAATGTATTAACTATTAATTTTACCAAGTGACAGCTACTACTTATGAAAAAGTGTAATGTAGTGTGCAGTACAGCCATTACACTATACACAATCCACCATGGACACTAAATACTAAGTACACTATAGACGCTTTTCGTATTTATACCTATTTTCTGAAATATTAACTAAAACAGAAGTTCCATATCTGTTATGAACTTGAATAGTTTCAGTGTTCTGACTGTTATTTTTAACTTTTTTGGGATGATATTGATAAACTGTTTATTTATTTATTTACTTGATACATGAAATACCATATACTGTACATTAATTATTTATTTCTCAACATAGTTATTATTTTCCCCCAGTTCGAGTCATAAAAAACACAAAATACACAACCAACCATCAATCTGTGGTATAGATTTGGAATTCGGAAACTATGACTTCCATATTTAAGTTGTATCAAAAATCAAAATGTAACTGTGAATATATACAGTATGAAATATGAAATATAATAACTAAAACCGTTTAAACATTGAAGAGAATGAAATAAATCGAAAAAATTACAATGATTTTAAATATGAATTTCAAAATAATTTAAGTGTCATGATGTACCACTGTTATTTATGTACCATTGAAAAGTTCTATGATGAGCATTTTGAGGACACATGAGAGAAAAACTGGACCTTCAAAACAATCTGAGTAAAACTGGTAAAATGACCGAAAAAACTGTCATCATTTGAGGTCTAACATCGGTTACTCCGCTGGCTCTTGGGGTTACTTGAGATTTTTCTGAGGAAAAAATATAAGTATAAATATATGCACATAAAGTTTAGTCAGTTCCCGTTAATTAGCAACGAATAATGAGTAAATTTTTCTACTCGACACGAAAATCTCTCACCAGGTGCTTTAGTTGAGGTCGATTTTGTAGTTGTAGGATGTTCATGAATTCCCTCGGGAATGTCATCTCGTCCTATAAAATATAAGTATAAATATTCGTAAAGTTTAGTCAATCCCTTGTAGCAATGAGCACTGAATAAATTTTCCTACTCGACACGAAAATCTCTGACCAGGCGTTTTAGTTGAGGTCGGTATTGTAGTCGTAGGATGTTCGCGTAGGCCCTCGGGAGTGTCATCTCGTCCTATAAAATAATTTTAACAATATAAAGTATAATGTTATAATTTGGTAACAAATAAATTTTGTCTCATAATACGCATTCAAAATTCAAAGCTACTGAAAAATAAATGATTGAAAACTCGCCTTGTTGAGAAGATTTAGGGCTGCACTTGAATTGTGCGCACATTTGTTCTTTAGTTTTTTCATCAGTCGGTTCAGAAATACAATGACTTCCATTAAAAATATTCCCTTGATCGCAGAAGCCTTTAAATCCAACAAGAGTTCCGTTAACCATATCACATTGAAAAAAATCGAGGCAATTATCTGTCCTAAATAGTCCTACCTCTTTGCAGTGGTCAGTAGAATTAATCAGCACTGACTAAAAAAACGAATAAAATTGCATGTTGTTTACAGTTTTATGCTCATGACTGTTAATGTAATGTCTATGCATATTTTTTTATTTACGTGAGCACACTCGTCAGTATGATCTGGATGATGATGAGCTTCAGTCATTAAAACAGCAAAAACTAATAA